>JYFJ02007048.1:0-17053 GCA_000934665.2 Catajapyx aquilonaris
TTGCATTCGCTGCTGTTGCTGGCCATACAGCGTAGTTGCCTCTGGTCCATGGGGAAGATGCTTGGGTCTCACCTGCGTTAAAATATGTGCGATTATAGGAGCATTGCAACATTAAACAGCTGCCACCCCAATTTGACAGCTGGACAAGCACCCACAGTGATTGCATGTATGCATGAAAAGTACAGAACACGATGATGTGCCAATTATGCGCAGGTACACCTCTCAACGTACCTGTACGGGTAGAGTACATGACGCTGATGTCCTCCGGGTGCCACTACTACTTGTCCCGTGCACCTATTCCCAGTCCAGGAGCAGCCAAGCAATGGGGCCCGCAGCAGCATGGAACCACCCACCCGCCGGCTCCAAGGCTACCTTGACGTCACCCACATGCGACACAGGCGCTTCACTATAAAAGCTGCTCTAAAATAGGGCCATTAAAATGTACCCGTTCCAATTCGCACAGAGGGAATGATGATGAGTATTGATTGAAATAGTGGGCACAAATAGTGTTCGTACAACATGCTCGCGAGAGAGAGACCGTGGCTTCTTTCGAACACGTTCCAACATGTCTCACTCGAGCAGCAAGTGGTCCTCTCCTGGCCCCTGTTGCCAGATGGATCGGTCTGTACGTGACGCTCAGGAGTAGAGCGAATCTGGCAACCGCTGGTCAAGATGGCGAGTTCCCTGCGACCCACGTGTGGGAAGACGACCATCATTTGCTTGGCATGTAGATGTACAGTACAAGATTGCCCCCTCGTGTACCCACAGAGCCAGCGCAGTTGTACCCAGGGGGATGACATACCTACGAAGTGGTCTAGTTCAAAAAGTTGCACTTGAATTACTCTGCCATGGTTTAATCTAATTTAATTGTAAAATGTGCACAAAATTTGACATCTACAAACCATGATAACTTGTTAATTTATTCAGCAGTAAAATTTTGGTTATCGTTTTAAAGGTGCGTTTACATGTGCCAGATTTGACGAGCTAAGTCTTTGCCGAGCGATAACATCGCTAGGTGACCAGCGTAACCAATATTGGTTGAGGTTAAAGTAACAACCGATTTTCGCCTCAAACAATTGGTTGCTTGGGTTACTCATTCAGCAATGTTATCGAATCCTATCGTATGGGGCGAAAATATATTGTTACCATGATTGTTACTTTCGCCCCAAACAATTGGATTCGTCACTTGGCGATGACATCGCACGACCAAATCGCTCACATTTAAACGCACCTTTAAAATGATAACCAAAAATAAGAGTACATTTATTTCATATGTTTTGCGGTAATAAGATGTATATAATTTACATTCACTGTACTTCCCTGTACTGCAGATATTCAGCAAATCTGATGTCGATGGACTCAAATGCTGAAGGTCTGCGAGTAATTTTGCAATCGACCAGTCGTATATATGCCAGTACACCTGAAAGACAAGTTTTGAATGTGTCCTCGCAGGCAGGATGAACCAAGACTCTCTTGAGGTAAGACCTGCTATCCATAGCCGTGAGCATAATTAACTGTTCTGTTTCAGAGGTTCTTTGGGATAGTCAGGCTGGCAGCGGGATCAAAGGATCATCCAGCTACGCCAACATTTCTGCAGCTCCATTAGGTCAGCTGCCTCACAGTACCCCTTCACCATCTTCAGCACCAGTAATAAGGCCAAACTGCGGAAAAAAATGCATTACTTGTATCAATTACAGGTTATTGCAACATGATAATTAAATATGACATACCCAACAGGAGCCGTTTTGACTACATACTGTATGTCTTTGGATGCCCCAATACATTTCATTACTTCCAACATACATAACATCAAGCTTGGGACTGTCGTTGCAGTACGGGCGTACTGAATACTGCAACAATATAATAAGCCACACCTCTGGTGAATGTGGTTACTAGGCATCAGCACAACACAACTTTATGTTTTTCAAACTGGGGCGGTTCAAGAAGCATTCCGCCTAAACTTTTTTTTAAATAAGTACGTGTCCAAATTAGAAGCCGCTGCATATAAACTTGGGAGTTGGGAGTCGAGTTTTCCTGTCAAGGTAATCACATGCGAAACTATAGCACAGGGTTTTACTTTTGCCAGGAGCATCCAATGTTTGCCACATGGAGGAGGATTGGTGATGAAATTGTTGTCCATTATTAGTTATTAGCAGCTAATATAATGCAAGAATAATTGCTTAATATGATTACACAAGTGATGCCTATACCTCCATCAGCGTACTCATAAAATAATAGCATGTTATCCCTCAGCGTGATGCCGGCAAGAACTCATTCTGCTAGGCGAGATCCTCCTCAAGCCAAGGATGAGGACCTTGTCCCACCTACCAGCAAACGGTTCAAGGGTTCTTCTCAACTGAGCATCACAGAGACGAAGGACCAGAGCACTATGTGTGGCTCGAGTGCTTTTTCTGCACCAGCCGAAGAAGATGGAACGAAAGTTGAGGACGACATCCTCAGTCAATTATCAGGTAAATGTAAAATACAATTTTACTGCAATTGTTCTGTCTTAACACTTGATTTGGTATGTTTTTCTGGGATGACAGATGGTGACGTGCTGAGGTGCAAGGTGTGCATGGAAGCAGAAGTTGATATTGCCTTTTATCTTTGCGGACATGTCATCTGCTGCGAGAAGTGCAGCCGAAAGTTCAAAAAGTGCCCCATATGCCGGAGGTTCATACGAAAGAAGGCCAAAGTTATCATCCCCTAAATTTTCCATGGGCGATGCTCCAAAAATGAGGAACCCCACGGTACTTTTGAACTGGAGACTTCATTAGTAGCCGCAAAGTGGCCAAGTGTAACGTAAATCTTTCTTGATGTAATGTTAAAAAAATCGATGACCTGATTGTGGCCAAATGTAACATAAATGCAATGTCTCTCGATCTATTGCTAATAAAATTAACGACGTGATTGGTATAAATCATCTAGTGCTGACTTGAATAACATTGGGTATGACTACAGGTGTAATTTTTTTTCTGTTGCGGTGTTAATCATTTGGATATAATTATTGCAGGTTCCCTTCGTGCTTACGTGACTGGGGAGGGCAAAAGATACCTTTACATAATTATAGTCCGCTTGATTAGGCTCCAAGACCCTTCACATGCAAAGTGTTGAGAACATTCAGAAATATAGAATAGTTTGACATGTAATAATTTTTACCAGATATGCTGCAAAATTATTATGACCATAAGTAAATTTTTGGATATGCTCCTGCATTTTAAAATATTCTATCATTACATCCTACTTATGTAGTATCAAGCTTGGAGTTGCAGGTAAGTTTAGCAGCTTATAATAAAACTGAAGAATAATTTGAGCACCATTTATTGACACCTTTTTCCCACTGGAATTATTTTCAATCTAGTTTACAATGACTCGAGTCCCACAATATTCCTCCTACATTCCTCACTTGACACTGCTTGCTTTGTCTTTCTCTGATACTGTCTCCTCCTCCTGCAATGCCTGCAGTGCGGGCAAGAGAGCCAGTGCCAGGCACATCTCTGGGTGGCCATCGGGCAGCCTAGCCAGGACGTGAGCTAGAAGTTGCGATGTCAAGGCCAGTGTGGAAGGCTGGCTGTGCCTCGCAATCTGGTCTAGTCCTTGCAGCCAGTTGGAAGCTTCGGGATTCAACCGAGCCAACCTGTGCGCACTGCTGGATGGCTGATGGAGTAACACCACGTGGTACAGTCGCTGCCCCACAACCAGCAGCAGCTGGGATGCCAGCCTTGTGCCCTCTTGGACAGTACTTAACATCTCTTCAGCTAATAAATCATGGCCTGCAGTGTACAGGGCACAGATGTAATGCCTCCGAAGAGGATCCCTGTCTAGACCCCAGTGTTGTGCAAGATCCAAGCATCGTCCATACCAGTAGCTGGCTGTGGACACTTCATCCCCGTTTTGTATGCTCTGTGCCGCACCCAGCAGTGCCTTCTGGAGGAATTGTTGCCTGGAAGCTGTCAGAGTTGGGTCGGCTTCGATCTCACGCCTCATGACCCCAAGGTCATGTCGAACCATGGCCTCTCGATCATGGGAATTAAAGAGCGAGAGGGGACGGACCCCTTTCAGGCCCAACGCCATCATGGCTCGAAGCACCATTGCTAGCTGAAGATGGAGTATCAGTGGGCTTTCTTGTGGAACAGGCTGACGAAGTGCCAGCTGATGTAATGGCGGAGGGCCTCGTTCTTCCTGCTCATCCTCACCCTGATCTGGTTCATCTTCATAGTTGCCTGTTTCAAGCAACAATTCAAGAAGCTCCTGGCAAGCAGTCAGAAAAGAGGGAAGTTTGGTTTCCCCAAATCCAAGCTCACGAAGGCAGGCCCTGTCTCCCACCGTCCCCTTTCCAGCACGTTCCAGCAATTGGGCTGCTCCTGCAAATGCCTTCCCGACATGGGCCGCCCACAGCATAGAGGCAGCGCCACGTCTGAGCTTCTCCCGCTGGACAAGTCGAAGGCACCGGACTGCAGCTCCAACTTCCCACTGAACCACAGTTGGCCCTCCATTGGTCGGCTGAGGGTTGAGTAGGTGACGCTGCCATTCCAGGGACAGTTCCCATGCCCAGTTGGCAAGCACCACATCTGTTGAGAGGTGGTGCCCTGGAAAACTGGACTGCAACAGCTTCAAGCTTGAAACCACTTCAGAGTCTTCATCTGCTGCCACCAGCGCTTCAGGGGTCAACCCTGTCGATCCCACCCAGCGGGACACCCACTCTGCCACTGCACCTGGATTGGAAAAGACATGTAATATGGGGAACACAGCCCTTCAGAAACAGGACATTACCTGGTCCCCTGTCAGAAAATGTTGCCAGAGTGAGGCACTTGATTTCTACAGGTGGCAATTTAGGCAGTGGTTCAGCTTTGGCATCTGGCTCCAGACTCCTCCTCTTCCCAGATCTGACGACTCTCTGCAGGACTAGCAACTGTTCCAGACGTCTGATGCATGCATTCCACCTGACAGTGTCCATCGAGACACCTTCCCAATCCTCAAGGTCAGAAGTGACTCCACTCTGCTTCTGCTCCAACCGGGCGCCAGTTGCTCTGCAGCAAACAGATCCAGAGAGGCAGCGAGACAGCTTCGCAGATCGGGACAGGACGGATCGTGCTGTGTCCCACCAGGCAGCCATGTCTTCAGGTGTGGAAATGTCATGGTCTGGGAGAATGCTAATGGCCTCCAGGACACGGCAAAAGGAAGTCATCTCAAGGGCTGATGTCAACTCAGGAGCACGAGACAGCCAGGCTTGGAGGGCCAGAATCAGGAGGTCCTTGGAGGTCAGGAGAAGGTTGTTGTCGGATTCCAAAGTCATGTGCTTTGCCCAACTGTCCAAGCAGTCAGGACGGTCAATGCAGACACCAACCAAAAGGCAGCCTGGTGAATAAATGCGCACAGGATTATTATTTCACTCTCAGTGGTTTGAACAAGCTACCAGTGCACGAAGAGTTAAAAAATCAAATCGACCCTGTATCACTCGGGTTATTAAGGGTGCATCAGTTTCATGTCATATTGATAAGTTTGGCAAGTCATTATTTGCAATGGTCACTGACTTGATCAACAATATTCGAGTGAAGACATTAAATTAGGAAGTGCCATAGTTTGCACAGTTTTTAAAAAGCGATATTGTACTACCAACAGGACACATTGCAGAATGCTAACACCCTAGCTTCTAACATAAGTAGACAAATGCAACGTCGACACTTTACCTAGACTCTGCAGATCTCGATCAGCCATGTCTTCTCCAAGTTCCACCTCCTCCCCACCCACCTCAAAGCAGGACAGAAACTCATGCAAGGACAACAGTGATCCTTCATCTTCAAACCTTACTGAAGTCTTATCAACATTCTCTCTCTTGGGCAGATCTTCTGTGGCCTCTTGCCCAACCTCTTCCTTATCCAGCTCTAGCGTTGACCGAACAAGATGATCCGTCTCAGCCTTTGACATCATCAGTGTCACACTCAGGTCCTCCATGTTAGGCTCTTTTTGAAGTGAGTCATAGGCTGGAGGTGCCTGTGCCAATTCCACGCTGAAAGTATACATTCGCAACAGTTGTGACAACTGCTGGTTGAGTCTGGCCAAGACGTCCACGTCTGGCTCCCCGGCAGAGTTGTCTGGCTGCAATGCCTGCAGGGCTGTCTGTAGCATGTCCGCTGATACATTCCTGCTGCGTGCCAGCACCCTCAGAGCCTGTACCTTCACCGAGGCAGTTTTTATGTCACTCAGAAGGCGACGTACTTCCCCTTGAGTGTGATCGTCTGGTTCTCCAGATCCGACCATTCCCCGAAGGTTGCGTAGAAGGTGCAGGTCTCTAGCACGTCTCCCACTTCGATCCCCCAAAGCCAAGTGGAAAGGGACTCGCACGACCCTCAGGACACCATCGGGACTCAGAAACACACACTGATGCGATGTGCCACTGTCTGTGTGCCGGTGCCTGTGAACACTACCAGTCGTACCTGCAATAAGGATTCAAAAATCACATGGCAACAAATTGCTGAAAATATTGTGTTTACCAGTCATTGGCCATTAACATAATAAAGTGTAATAAAGTGTAATTTTTAAGGGCGGCATGGTGGTCTAGCGGTTACGCTGCTGGCCAGCCAAGCGGGAGGCCGGGGTTCAAATCCCGTCCCCGTCACCTCTGCTTGGCCGGGTCTTTTTCCGCTTTTCACCCGACATGCCGGAGCAGAATTGCACTCCCTTCTCTGCTCGGGGCCAGGAGAAAAGGCCTGGTGTTAAAGAATGTCAGAAATGGCTATCGCACGGCGCCCTCCCTTGGGAACTTCCCCTTCCCNAAAAAAAAAAAAAGTGTAATTTTTATGAGCTGCATATTATACCCATCCTCTGCTTACATGTGAGCGATTCACTCAGCGACGAGCATTGCTGAGCGATGAAACCAATTGTTTGGAGAGAAAGCAACAATCAATATTCAACCCAAACAGTTGGTTTCATTTCTGAGTGAATCGCTCACATGTAAATGGCCTTACTTTCTAGAATCTAGAGTAATGTTCACCCAAGCTAAAATGAAGGTAGGTTGTGCATACCTATCTTCGGCTTCCCCATGAGAGAATGCTGCGGGGCCATGAGCACACCTCCCCTGGGAACTGGAAAGGCAGCCACCCGTGGCCCATGCTGCAGTGCCCACACCTCCAGGGTGCCCTTCCTTGGGGCGTACAATGCCAAGAACTGTGCCCTCCTTCTCCTACTCTTCTTATGTCTTCCAGTAGGATCTTCCTCTTCCCACACACTCAGCCATCCACACTGGGCCTCTCTGTATCCCTTCCACATACGCACTGCCAGGCCCCTGGTCACGTCCAGCAGGGTCACCCGCCCTAAATTGTCTGTCACAGAAACCATGGTGCGGCATGGAGATGGACAAATGGAGTCTGCTTGTCGCTCAGTGTCTGCCAGTCCCCAGCGGCAGTCCGTAGGAGTTGGTGGAGTCTCTTCCTTTTCCTCTTCTGGGTGGCGTGTGGCTGCACTAGGGGAGCCTAGTCCCAGGAAACCAGAAGCGGCCTGGACAAGAGCAGTGCGTACTTTGGAAGCAACTGCATGGGCCACTTCGGTAAGAAGGGCAGGACTTCCCCCACCCTGAGGAGTGCTACGAAATGCCAGGAAAGGTCGGCGACCGGCCACGACCAGGAGATCGCAAGAAGGGGGAGCCAACCGTGCAGAAGGAGTCGTACCAGAAATGCATGCCTGTAAGGAAAAGAAAGGCTTCAGTCACAATCGCCACTGGGAACCAGTAAGAAAAAGCAGCCTTTAAAAATAGCAACAATTATTTTCTGCGTCAAATTCTACATTGGATTATCAGTTAATCCTTACTAATACAGGTGCGTGTTAATGCAGTTAACACACACACACAAAACTGTCCATTGTATCAAGACTAACCTGGTGTAGATGGTCCCATAAGCAAGTGGCCTGTGGCCCCATGTCTTCACAGTCAGACACGTCCTGTGATGGTCCGGTAATGCCATCCAAGGACCATCTCTCGTATAACAGTGGTGGAGGGGCGGTTGTTGCATGGTCTCGCGCTTGAAGACGTGCTATGCGATTACGCAGGGCACGGAGGGTCTGGACCAACCCAAAACCATCAAAAGTGACTACAAAACGAGGGAACAAGACCAGGAGTTGCTCTGGAAGTTCTCCTCGGCTACCTGAACTGGAATGGTCTACTGGGCGTGACCGTGCTTTCAGCCGCAAAACTGGTTCACTCCCACGATTCAAAAGCTGTGAGAGAACTAAGCATCCCTTTTCAGTGTACAGACGAAGGTGGCCTGAAGAGAAACCGACTGCCACACAGGTCCAATCCACTCCACCAGCCCCACTCCGCCTCTGGGATGCCAAGGGAAGGCACAACAATGCCGTCACATTATCCCTACAAAGGTACGACCAGTCATGTTCGAACTGAAATCACGGTTTAAAAGCAAAACTCACCCTGGATCTTTCACCAATTCGCCTTTCCACACCACTTGGAACTTGGTCTTCATATCACTTTTTTCTTCTCCATCCCACTTTGCTGAAACGGTTTAGTAAAAATCAATTACGATCAATAATTTGTGTGCATAATTCGCAAGTACAGTTGACAATATCTTAACCGCAACTTGACGTTTATTGCCTTCCAAACAATGCCAACTTACGTGCTAGAAAGACAGCTCTCTGCTTCCTGGCCAACACCAGCAGCTCTCCAGTGGGCGAGAGAGACACGAAGCAGTTCTGCATCCAGTACGTGTCCGCTTCATTCTTCCGTTTGCCATCCGCATTCCCATCAAACCCATCCTCCTCCTTTTCCTTCCGCTCATCCCCGTCCAGCTTCCAGTTCCACTTGTCATCCCACAGCTCCTCTCTACTCCCATCCTCATCTTCGTCCCTATCCGCATCTGAAACACCCACTCATCAATGTATGCCTCAATTTTCATGTAATGAGGCTGCCTAAAAAATAAACCTATCTTTAAATTAAACTTGAAAAAAAAAGTGTCATCTTCATTAAAACTTGGGGGGAAAAATCTTCATTAAAATCAACTTTGAAAAAAGTGTCTCACCCGTCTGAGTGGGTGAGGTGTCTGGAAACAGGAAGATCCGTACTGCCCTGATGTCCCCCACGGACGCCACAGCCCGCAGCTCGCACGACATCCCGATCAGACGCAACAATAATTGGCAATTAATTATTTTAATTACGAAAAAAAAAAAAGAACCAAGCACAGCTGACTGAAAAAAAATGTTCTAATCAAGCCGCCATATTGTTTTTGCCAATTTGAGCGACGGTGGCGCCATCTGGCTATCCGCAAAGCAGTGGTGCCAACAGGATGTCAATACTCCGCACTGCAGAAGCTAATTAGTCTAATTACCCCCCAAAAAAGAGAGCAAGTTCTACTCTAGATAATTGATGCAATTTACGTAATTTTTATATTTAAAAAAACATTTGCTGTGCAGTGGGCTTGCAGGTTGCAAGGGTCTGTTGGCACCCCTGCTCTCGGTACGCTTTTTTGTTCGGAACACATTTTTTTTTCGTACGGATTTTTTCGCCAGATTTTCTCGCCAATATTTGTGAGCCATGCAGGCGTCTCTGACCAACTACTTCCCTTCGAGGAAGCGGGGTCGGCCTCAGGAGCTGGTGACCAAGGAGGCGAAGAAGCTGAGGGTGGAGGAGGTGGTGGTGGTAGACAAAGGGCAGGAGGAAGCGGTGCAGGTCAAAGTTCAGCAGAAGGCTGTCAGACGAGTGCTTAGCTTCGAAGATGCGAAAGGAGCTGGAGGGGTCAATAAGGCCAGGAAGGGTCAGCAGGGCAGGTCGGGGAAGGCCGCAGTTGGACAGAGGAGCATTACGGAGGCGTTTGCCGGCAAGGGACGCAGCGACCTGAAGGATGGGGAGGGCAATGGGAAGGGAGAGGTGAGATAACAGCAACAACAATTCCTTGGAATGTTGAATAACTTCATACACATCTAATTACAGGTGTTGCAGGAGAAGAATTCGACGCCGAGTAAAGCAACGCCTCAGAAGCTGAATCCGGCGGTTCTACGGGAACAGCTGCGGAAATGCAAGAAGCTGTCGGAGTTGCGTTCGACGTTGCAGAAGATGAGCGAAGGCGAGGCCAAGCTGAAGGAGCTGCAGGAAGCTACCCCGAAGCCGACGCCGCAGTCGCCTCAACTGCAAAAGTTCAAGTCTATCCAGCTGGAGATTCCGAGGTTCGCATTGCGAAGCAGAATATGCGGACACATTTGCAATTGCTACCGCCACTAAGGCCAAACGTTTATTTTCAGCCCACCAAGAAGCCCTATGAAGACTCCGGTTAAGACTCCTGACAAGATGGCTGCGTATCAGCGTTTCCGGGGTCTTGCTTCACCGAGTGCAGCCACACTCACACTGCCATACAAATACAATTTGCTTCTGCGAATGTTTACATCGCTGGAGACAATCGTGGCCATACTGCACAACCGGAAGGAAATAATCACCTTTGACAAACTGAAGGATCCTGTGCAGAAATTATCAGAGAAGACCTTCACTCTGCGTCACTTGGCACAGATTAAGCGAATCTCTCCAGAGGCGTACATCTTCAAGCAGGAGAAGCGATTTGGTAAAGGGGAGGAGGCTTACCAGTTAACTTTGCAGATAAACTTTGGTGATTCCGGCCATGAAACGATGGTGCCGTCATTTGTGGCCAAGAGGAAGAGGCAGTTTGAGGCTGGACTGATGGCGCTTGCCAAACGTCATCATCAAGTGAGTTTTAAGTTGCCGTCTGGTGCTGAGCAGCCTCCTAATTCATTACACTTTTAGGAATTCCTACAAGGATTGGACCTAGCAGTCACTTTCGACAGCAACCAGCTCACCCGTTGGCACCCGGATTTCAACACTGATGAGATTCCGGATGTGGAATCTGACCCACTACCCAAACCACCATCGGTTGATAAGTGCACTACGGCTAAAGAGTTGTTAGGTACATAAATTTCCTTCTTCCTCTCCTATTCCGTTTAGTTGTGCATCACTGACATTGTACGGAGAAGCAAATGCATTGATAAAATTTTCTTATCCAGTAAAGGCTAATGGTCTACTGGACTGCAACAACCGAGTGGTGAAGGCTCTTGAAGGCGATAAGAATGAACTGGCAGAAAAGCCACTTCCAGTACCAGCATCACCTCCTGTGTCAATGGCGAAAGCTTTGAAAGGTATAAGCCAGTCACTCCTGGACAAGATCAGAGCGAAGCAAACTGCCAAGCTCCTTCGAGAGATGACTCGTCGTCCAGAAGAGAATGAGGAGTTGACCCGGATGCTCCGCCTTCCTGACATGGCTAGAATCCTTCGGAGCATTTTCGTCCAGGAGAAAAGGGCTGCTTTGGCCATGGAAGCTGCTGTAGCCAAGGTCCTCAACAGCTACCAATCCTCTTTGGCATATCGTAAGTTGTGATTTTGAGGACAACATCTATGTAGCAGATAAATGACCAAAAATTTCCTTGCAGCCGAAGTGGAGGAACATGTACGCCTTATGACACGACTGCTTCCGGACTGGCTGAAGATACACAAGTTGAGCCGAGGCGAGTTCCTCAAAGTGGAGAAGCAGGTGGACATCAACATTGTGGCCAAGAGATTGCAAGAAATGGCACGTAACAAGTGAACAGCAGTATTATTGATCATGACCACAACCAACATTTTTTCTACTGTACTTTAGGACGTATGGTTTACATTTGTAGCGGGGTTTTTTAAGAATAAAACTTTACACCCAATATTTGATGCAGACAACATATCAAATGTCTTGTATTGCTTTGTAAGCTCAGGAATGACAAATTCTCAGGGAAAAAAGCAATGACCTTATAATCTAAATAGGCTGCTTGTACAATAACGAAGAAACTGTAATGAGTTCAAACTGTGTCGGCAAATGCATCACTCTTTGACAACGAAGTAAGGCCAAAATTGCATTTGAAATGAACTAATACCGCTCCTGCAACTTCCTCGGTAAGAACACTGGAGAGCAATCGGACGATACTTTTAAAAAACACATGCCGTCCATTCATCACCCTTCAACAAATGAGAGTCAATTATGCACAGAGCAACAATTACAAACCAAAATCAGGTAGCCGTCAATAATCAGAAATCTGTAGCTGATATAGACTTGGACCCTTCTTCAGCAAAAATCCATCAAGGTTCAGCCTGGATAAGAACTCGTGTGTGTCTGGTACCTTGATGCTTAAACTTTGCATCACTTCCTTCATCTCCTGGACAGTGAAGATCCGCTTCTGCAATTTGTCCGATATGTTCTTGAGCGCAGCCACAAACTTTTTACCCTGCCCCCTCTGGCTCGTACCAGACCCATTCTGCGATCTTGTAAAATCCAGCTGACCGAGATCATCCGAGAAAGTGTCCATCATGCTCGCCTTCATCATCTGAATAATATCCCGAGCATCTTGCTCACCAGCTTCTGGCCGCAGTTCCACCTTAGCCCTGGCTTCAGTCAAACGAATGAGTGACTGCAACTGCCGACAAGTTATGGGCGTACTGTCCTGCGAGTGATACCTTGAGCGAAGATCTAGGTAGAACTGTTGCAGCACCTGTCAATAAAATGCAACTCAGCACGTTCCAGCTTTCATACCAATTGAAAATATTCACAAGTCAATTTCTCGTTACCTTAGCAGCTGCTCGTGTCACATTTGGCTTCACATATTTCCGTGCGTATTCGATGTACTTGCACAACAGTTGCGGTGGGACAGGATCAAATTTTTCATCAGGCCGATACTGTAAGCGCTGAAGAAGAGGTGTCTCATGTGATGACGTCACAGACGAGGTGTAGCTGCTGGATATTGACTTATTAGCGTCGTCCTCGTCCTTCGCGAGGAGCAGTGACAATATGTGCTTAGTGACTTTGTCATCAGCCGCCACATCCGGCTGATCATAAAGAAGATAGGCGAGGTCGAAGCGAGAGAGGAGAGCCGAACCGAGCTTGAGGTTCTCCGCCACTGTCTGGGACTTTCTGTAGCTACCACCTGCCGGATTGGCAGCAGCCAGGATGGCTGTGTGGGCAGGAAGGGTACACACAACGCCAGCTTTTGCCACACTTATGGTCTGCTGCTCCATTGCTTCCAATAAGGCCTAGAGTGTACGACAAAGGTTACAGAAAATACATAGTGTACATATGGCAATATTAATACCTCGTGGTTGCTCATCTTGTCAAACTCGTCGATACAGCAGCATCCTTGATCGGCCAGCACCAGTGCTCCTCCCTCCAGAGCATAGTCCCCACCCTCCCTAGTAAGGGTGACCGTGAGCCCCGCAGCGGAGGTGGTGTTTCCGCAGATGTACACTCCTCTGGGGGCCACCGTGACACAAGCCCTCAACATCTGCGACTTGCCCACACCAGGATCACCCACGAGCAGGACGTGAATGTCCCCACGAACAGGAATGCAGTCCTTGTCCTTTGCCGTCCCGCCAAACAGGGCCAGAATCAGACCTGCCTTTACAATCTCATTCCCGCAGATGGTGGGGCACAGGGAGGCCACCAGAAGACGGAGCAGGTTCTCCTCAGAGTGAAGCGCCTTAAAGTATATTTAACATTTCAAACATAACGTGGGAAGCCTACAAATCCTAAAGACCATAGGTTGCAAAATTATGCATAAAGAATCTGAAGGTTATGAAATTTTTTTCAATATGTAAAGACCGTACCCGTATGGCTTCGAAATCCAACTCGGTGAACTGTTTTCCGATCCTCATGGACCCAGACTTTGTTTCTTCACTCCCCGGCTGGTTCTTCTCGTTGACAATTGACACCGCTTCCATATAGACCATCCGTTCTACTCCGTCACATCTGCTCTCCATCGAAAGGCACGTCTAGAAGTATTGAGCAGGTCGTGCCATAATTTACTAATTTTTATCCATCAGGACATTTCACGAGTAACAGCAGACTTTGGGTTGTGATAATGTTAATTTGTCTGGGACGGAATGAACTATGCACCATTAAAACGTATAACAAATAAACTAGAAGACACATGTTAACAGAGCAGGCCATTGACACAAACCTTGATGATTCCGACAACAGTGACCACATCCCCTGGGATGCAAGAGTCGACAAGATCCTCCGTGAGCTCACACTCCAAAGCCAGAGGAACTCGTCCACTTGGATCATCTTTCGGCTTTGGAGGGCCACAGATAACGTCACAAGTGTCCTGCAGTTCCTGCAGCCTCATGGTCTGCCAATTGACGGTTCGAGTCAGGGATGAAAAATGCCTTGGGTAGAAAAGGTCGCATTTGCATTTAAACTCGGTACATCTCGTAGGGGGCATGTAGCGGCCTTCCCTCTGCCGCACTGACTGCCAACGGTTGCAGCTTCCACACTCGAAGGCCATCCAGGTGCAGAGAGGTTTGATGGGTCCCACACGAACCACAGTTCCCTTCACAGCCACAAGCTTTCCTGAATATAGGAGACAGGAATTTACTTTGAATTTTGTCTATGACATGCCCTGTAAGTATGACTAATGTATCCGAGCCCACTACACTTTTCCTGCGTAAAAAAAATGTATGAAAATGTTTGCTCACCGACAGCACTTGCTTTGACCGCCGTTAACGGTATGACTGGCTTGAAGTTGATAATTCTCGGCTGGATTATGGGAACCTCGGATAGCTTCGTCTCCCGGCTCTGTCGCAACTGCATTTCAAGTTCCTTCATGCACTGCAACAACCCAAGCGGCTGAGGTTAGCAACGTACTCATTGAAACATTATGAATAGATCGCTAAATTCCTCACCTCGTAAGCGGCCAGTCCGATGCAGGCCAACGTCTTCTCAGTACTTTCAGTCAAGTCCTCCACAAACTGCGGCCAGTCCATCTGGACGTCCTCCACGTCATTAGCCATCTCTTTGACATCAATCAGAACCGGAATGACAGGGCTTCCATCGGACGTGACCCTGTGGACAAAGTCTATCTTCTGCAGGTATCGCTTGAGGACATTCACCCTGGACTCTCCCTCGCACCCAGGCTTGTACTGGTCCTCCGGGAAGTATATGTGCCACCCACCGAACGGACTGGGCTCAGGACACAGCGAGACACTCGTCTGCGATGAAGAGCGGTCATCATCCGGATGGTGGTGGTGGTGGTGGTGATTCCCTCTCCCAGCAGCCCCTCTGAACCGTCCTCTGCCTCTGAAGAACCTTCCTCGTCCGAATCTGCCACGTCCAAACTGGCCTCTTCCTCTTGAACCTTCATCGCCATGGGGAGGACTCGCAGAACTCATTTTTCTGTCCACTGAAGAAAAATCAAGACACAAAATTTTCCGCCATCTTGGTTTTGAAAAGCGCGGGAAAAAAAATAGTAGAATCTTCCAAAAATTAATTAGTTAGTCTCAATCACCTTGATTACAACCGATTTCATTAATTGTAATTATTTTTGAGATAGGTTTGCATTATTTAAAATGAACAGATTTGAAAAAGAAGAGAGGATTTACTTAGGGGAACAACTTCTATCGCGCACAAGCCATGATTGGCTCACGTTCCAAAGTTCCAGCCAATCACTGCAATCGTGTGCTGGTCATGCTGCACATGGTGACACCCGTGCAATTTTTTTGAAAAAATAAATAATATGCTCACATTTTAACGCCTATTTGAGGCATGCCTTTATATTTAAAAAATAGTACTTGGTATAATTACGTAGATGCATTGTTAAAAACACCTAACCCAGTTTGGTGCTAATATAATGCGTTTAAAGCATCTGTTAAATTACTTATTGAAAGTGCTGTAATTACTTTCAGCAATTAGTAGTAAGTTCCTCAAGGTGGAGAAAACAGCGAGGGTAATAAAACTCAAAAGGATTTAATACAGAATCGAGGAGTTGGCTGCGTTTTATTTATCGTGACGCGGCCATAATGGCAGCCACGCTTTCAAAATCAATCTTCTCGGTGATATTCTTGGTCTTGATGCTTTCTTCCTGGTTGGCGATGTTGATCATCCCATCGTCCTGCATCTTCCAGCCATACTTGCGCACCCACATGCCCAGGGTGTTCTCGTCCACGTCGCCAAGAAGCTGGGCCAGAAGAACCTTCTCAATGGTCTGGTAGGTGATGCCCACCACGTGGCAAACAAACTTCCGGATGGAGTCCTCGAATCCGATTATCCCAGCCGTTATAGGGGGGTCCACAACCACCAAGGAAGCGGCTCCTCCAGCAGATGCACCTGAATTTTGCAGCTCACGCCAGAAGTGCTGGAACTGGCACATCTCCAGCAGGTCAGCCAGAAACATGATGCGCTGGATCTTCGGGTCTTCCAGCTTTGAATGCAGGAAATCTAGTTAAAAAACTACTACATAACATCCCACAAGCTGTTTATTAGCAATTGCAGTTAAATAGCTTGCTAGGAATGTTCAAAAAGTGGGTCAACACAGTAAAGGAATGTTGAGTCCCATAAATCATTAGAGCTTTAATTACAAATTACATTCATGGTTGCCCTCATCATTTCCACATGTAAAAACACTTACGAAGGTCATCAGATCAACAAATCTAGCAGAAAAAGCAATTTCGTAATGCACATATGGAAAATTGGGGGCAAAGATTAAATGCAGCATGGCTAATCATTTGATTGATGATTGAAACAGACAATCCGTAGCTAATACTCCAATTATTCCACAGATGTGCACCTGATATTAATGGCAAATGGTGGTGTGAATAACGCCAATGATAATGAACTGGATTACCAGTTGAGGAATTCATAGTTTCCAGGAAGCATCTAATTTGACACTGACCTTCCCCTCATTAAATTTGGCAAACCTGTTAATTTAATTTTTATTATTTTATTAATTCGTAACGGCTCCTGTTGTTTTTAAAGTAGCCCCTCCCCGGTCCCACCATATGCCGCCAGCGCCTGCCCAATACTGACCCGCTCCTGAGCCAGCAGGCACTTGCACAGGATGAAGTCCGTGTGAGGCAGGTTAGTGAGCGCCTTGAGCAGTATCTGCGCCGTGATGTTGACCTTGTACACCGTCGGGTTGAACTGGTAGAGCTTCAGAACAGCCAGGTTGGCCTCCAAATCGTACGCATTCTCCTTCACCTGAACCTCCACGTATCGCTCCAGGGTCGTCAGGTTCTCCGGGTTGTACCTGTCCAGAA
>JYFJ02007049.1:0-17055 GCA_000934665.2 Catajapyx aquilonaris
ATGTTGGGCCAGCATGTAGCCCTCGAGCCCTCCCCTTTCTTACCTATAAAGTTCAGCCTTAGTCCGGTAGGGTCGCCACATGATAGCTCTGGGAAATGTCTCGTGGCGCTGTCAAGTGAGCACCCGGTGCGTAATCCTTCGGCAGGTGATAAGCCCAGAAGATAGGGGGTAGTGTCCGTGGGCTGGTTCAAACCAAGAAAGGTGCACATCCACTTGGACTCGGTCAAATGGTGGCATCATTTCAGTGCCTTGTTGCCTACCAATGTACAGTACCATTGCATTATGATCAGAGCCCTACACTCACGATGATGGCTGAGATTGATCCTATTTTAGACCCACCTGTAACTCTGATGGAACTGAACAGTGCATGTCATAAACTCAAGGGCAAGTCAGCGGGAGGCCCAGACTGTATTCCGAATGCTTTTTTGAAACTGGACTCACAAAAGTTGCGGGATTTTTTACTGGGTGTGTTTAATAACTGCATGCACGCACGATCCCCAAAAAATGGGAACAAGCAAAGGTCGTCCCTATCGATACAGCGGGGGAGAAGAACGATCCGGGTAATTACAGGCCCGTATCACTGGTCAATAACATTTTGAAACTCTTCACATCCATTCTCACGGTACGCCTGAAAAAGTGGGCGGAGGCGCATGACAGGTTATCAGAAACTCAAGCGGGATTTAGGTCGGGGCGTGGGTGCACTGACCATCTTTTCACGTTGGCTGCCCTGATTCATAAATACACCACAATGCCCAGAGGGAAATTATACGCTATCTTTATTGACTTATCCAAGGCCTTCGACTCGGTAGTACACGCCCGCCTAATTGCGAAACTCAGGGACATTGGTGTCAGTGAACAATTTCTGGCACTTCACCATAATACCAGATATGGACGACCTGGTCAATTTGCAGGTATTGCAGGGTCTGCCGCAAGGGGAGCCTCTCAGTCCTGTACTTTTCAACTTATTCGTATCTGACTTGGAACCCGAACTGGGACGAGATGGCGCACCAGGAGTTAACTTTGGCCCCAACACTTTGGAAATTAGATCATTATATAATAATTTATAATAATTGTATAATTGTGGGGGTAGTGCTCACCCAGAATGTGTTTTGCACAGACCTTTATTTTCAATTCGTACATTTGGAGCCTTGAACGAAGCGCCCGGGCCCACGGGCAGGATGACAGGAGGGGATGTGCAAGGTGCAGTGCGACTGACGTGGTGGCCATTTTTAGTGAACTCCCCCGGGTGGTTTAGTCTGTAGGTAATACCACCCGAGACGAAGCCAGAGGTGACCCTGAACTCTGCACCAGATGAAGGGGGTGTCCCCGGGCTGGGATCGAACCCGGGACCTTAACATCCGTGGGCGCGCACGTTACCGCGGCGCCTCTGCGTCTCCCCTAAATTAGATCATTATCGTATGCTGACGACATTATTTTGCTGGCGGAGAACACGTTGTACTTGCAATGAAATATTCAAGTCCTAGAACAATACCTAAAAAAAAAACTGCTTAAACATTATCTTAAAAAATACCAAGGCAATGTGTTTCAAAAGGGCTGGTAGGCGTCCGGAAACTACCATCTTCTGGGACCACACACCTATCCTATGGGCGAAGTCGTACACATACTTGGGTGTCCCTTTCAGTACGAGCGGTAATTTCTCTTCAACCAGCCAATTTTTCAAATCAAGGGCAACGGTTGCCATAAACAGCCTTTGGCCCACACTGATGAACATGAAACTGCGCGATATACAAACGGCGCTTAGGCTGTTTCAGGCACAGGTAGTCCCGGTACTTCTATACGGTGCCCAGATTTGGGGGCCGGCCAGAGCATACATCGTCGACCAAGTCCAAAATTTTTTCATAAAGAAATTCCTAAGCCTGCCTAGGAACACAGCAAATTATTTCCTGCACATGGGAGACGGGAGTGCCACACTTGTCGTTAAGGTTGTTTGGGCAATTAAGGCGATTTATAGTAAGAACCGGTGAACTCCCCGACTCCAGGTTGTTAAAAATAGCTTTTGCATCGGCAAAACACACTGCTGAATCGTTCCCCAATGTGAGCACGTGGGCAGTGCAGGCGCGAGCTTTGCTGGCCCTGGGTGGGGTAGAAGACTTGGACGTGGAGGGTTTAGCCTCAACGGCTTCCCTGGACGTGTACGCAGACTATCTCAACGCAAGGAGCCTTCAAGCCTTAGAGAAATCCATGAGATGTGCATTTTATCGAGAAATCTCAGTCTTCCCGAGTGTCGCGACTTTTCTTGCGTTATCAACACCGATCAAAATCACAAGGTTAGTAGCAAACTTATGGCATTGCTCCCCAAGGGTTCCCATTCAGGCTGGATCCATAAGTTCGAGGTAGAGTCGAACTGCACGTGGTGCAACAGAGAGGAACCGGACACCCTGTACCACCTTCTATATTCGTGTCCTATCTTTGCTACACCAAGGCACGAGTTTCTCTACGACATCCCCAAATTCCCTGTGCACAAACTGCATCATTTGTTTGCCGAACTGCAAGCAACCGAATGTTTTCAATTGTACAACTTTTTCAACAAGGTTGCTAAAATGAGAGATCTCTGTGGTTGAATAAAGCAGCTATTTTTTATTTATCTTTTACTTCAAATTTGGTCCGACAGTGGTACTTATGTTTGACGGAGCTCCCTGTTCTTGCTCCGCAAAGTGTGCACATACATATTTTGTAAAAACCAGGAGGTGCTGTGTCCCCCCAAAAGGTCCATGCCCTGCTTACGGGGTATAAAAAATAATAAAATTAAATAAAATTAAAAAAAACACATACAGGGTGATTCTCCCGAATGGAAACCCAAACATTTCTCAATAACTTTTTAACCATGGTATGGTTCCCGATGAAAATTGACATGTACTTACCTTGTATCATGCCAAACAAGGTCTAACTAAAGAATAAGTTATATCAAAAGTGGTCCCCTCCAGCAACCAAGAATTTTATGCGAGTCTGCATATTGCCAAAGACTCCTGCAGATTGGCGGCGGGGATGACCGCCGTAAGGTCCATCATACCCCAAAACATGGCCTTGATGTGCCCTCTCGCCAAGCAGGCGGGCGGGAAATGGATACCATCCCCGCAGCCAATCTGCAGGAGTCTTCAGCAATATGCAGACTTGCATTAAAAAATTCTTGGATGCTGGAGGGGACCACTTTTGGTATATTCTTTAGTCAGACCTTGTCTGGCATGATACAAGGTAAGTACATGTCAATTTTCATCGGGAACCATACCATAGTTAAAAAGTTATTGAGGAATGTTTGGGTTTCCATTCGGGAGAATCACCCTGTATTTGTGGACCAACAGGACACCAATTCATCCTTGAATCACTTACTGGGGGTTTGGGGCAGCGCTTTCCACATCTACCAAAGCGAACAAAAATTTTTAAAAAAAGGCTGCAGAAACTACCATGCTGGAATGTTGCTTTGCTAAAGAAATCAGAAGAAAACCGGGTGAAATCCCTTGGCCGTCACCTTCTTACGGCACTTTGGGCACCTTCTATCAACTTTTAAAGCGTCTTTGAGGCATTTGGTGCAGAAGAGGTGGCCGCAGGTAGTTGAGCTTACTCCACTTCCCTTGCTACTAAGCTCTTCCATACAGATGGCGCATTCCGGGCCCATGGAGGATACCTTTGTATCCTTGCCACTTTCCAGCTCACTGGGAGATGCCTCCTGTTGATTCTGCTTGGTCACCATGCAGCCATCAGAACGCTTGTTGCAGTCCACTTCCATACCTTCAATCTTGCCAAATAGGGTGTGGCCAAAGAGGGTGTCAAGCGAGATGAATTCCGTTCCCTCATAACAGGCTAAATTCAATTGGAGAAAAAACTGTTAGTTCCAACATGTTGAGCAATTCAAGATTCCACAGGAGTTAGTGTATATCTGCACAAAACTACTTCCAAACTAACAAAAACAAAGTTAAGTGTGGCCAAACCAAATTGATAAAATAAGGTGGCGCAACTATCTCATCCAGTAGGGTCAATTCCTCTGATTCATATACTTGGAATTTGCGCCAGGAATTTAGAAGCTTTATTGCTTTGCATAACAAAGAGGCAAGTGGTTACACACGAAATTCTTATCTACGAGGGCCGATCAATAAGTAATGCAATAAATTTAATTTAGGCAAAAGTTTAATAGATAGGCAAAACTTTTTTTTTAACGTTATCGCGTGATAGGGCCAGAGGCCCTTATAGGGGGGGTGGAATACCACTATTTTCCATTCAATTTTTCTGATTTTTCTTCTAACTCCGGTGCAAGGATGAAAGGACATGGGTGCAAGTGCAGTGTCGGTAAAGGGCTCATGTGCTGTTCCACAGGAGGTTAGGTTGCCAGACACCTCCAAGGTGCAGGTCAGAGACCCTCCTGATGCTGGTGAAAGGGAACTCCCAGGCGGGGATCGAATCTGGGACCTTTCATTCAGCAAGCCGAGACATTACCATCTCGGCCACCACACCTCTGCAGATAGGCAAAACTTAAGATATACATAGCGACCTCCCAATTCTTACTTATTTTTCAACAAGAACCAATTTGCTCCACACATTTCTCCCACCCTGACACCAGTTTCAGTACACCCTGATCATATAGGAGTCCGTCTTTTGGGCGTACAGCCACCTGCGGATGACAGTCCTGACCTCATCATCAGAATCGACGTGTTGGCCGCTCAGAAACTTCTTCAGCAGAGGACCAAACAGGTGAAAGTCCGATGGAGCGAGGTCCGGACTGTAGGGTGGGTGTTGGAGAACCTCCCAACCAAATTGCCCAATTTTCTTTTGGACATGTCGTGCAACATGGGGCCAAGCGTTGTCATGAAGCAGTCTGACATTTGCAGTATCTGTGTCGCGGAGTTGTTGGCACCAGCAGCAGATGTTACTGACGTCCAGGCAATCACTACCATACACATGCACCCTCTGTTTGTGACTGTTGGTCACGGTTTTCCGTTGAGCCCACAAAAACCGCACAACACCTCGCTGCTCTTCAATAGTTGATGATGCTAACAAGCGCGACAGCATTGTGGCATAGTTCCCACTTCCACCACTAGGGCGCCAGAAGATCCAGCCACATAGGTAAGCAGTACTTACATAGTCAGCAGCGGGGGAGTCAGATAAGATGAGTGCCTAATTGCAACCTTCTATTTGCAACCATGATAGAAGAAATTAATTATTTGCTTTACTTATTGATCCGCCCTCGTACGTATAGCATCACCTGTGCAACCTCACCTCACCAGTTTGTTAGAATTTTATGTCAATGCCAAACCCTAAATTTCAGCCGTAACCATATCATGAAATGTGTTAAGCAACAACATTGACAAAATGAGGCAGTTGCTGTCTAACATGACCTTCAACGCAACCCTTTGCAGCCACACTAGTTACTACATTGCTTAGCAATTTCCCTGCCATTTGTGAGCCTCTCCCACTCCACATCACATTCCCTCCCCTATCATCATAATTGAGAATGCAGACAGCCACATCCTCTGCTACAGAAAAAGAGAGAAACAAGCAGATATGACAGCTCTTAAAAGTAAGCAGCCTGTAATAACGACACCACTACAGTACCAACCACATGACCTTTATCATTAAGTAATGGCCATTCTAATATATCTGACAATTTATTTTTTAGCCACAAATACAGTGCCTGGACAGGTCGGCAGATAGTCACATATTATAGATAGAATCCTCCTGGAGCAGAATACACAGGAGTCATGGGTACGAAACCTCTCCGTGCCCTCCGGGAACCATTTTTTGGAGGTTTGGCACACACCCCTCCCAGACAACTGCTTACAGACAACAATGTCCTTGAAATTGCATCAACGCAGGAGTTTTTTTTCATGGATCTGAACAGGTGCAAGTCACTGGGGGCCAAGCCGGGTGAGTGCAGTGGGTGTGGAAGCACCCAAACCCAGATCCATGAAAAAAAAAAAAAAACCTTTGCCAACACCATTTCATGGACACTGTTGACAGTTGTTTACGTTGTCGATTGTGCACAGTTGTCTGGTAGTGGGTGACTTCCAAAAAGTGGTTCCTGGACGGCCCAGAGAGGTTGACACACCCATGGTGGCACGGCATTCAGCTCCAGGAGGATTCTATCTATAATGTGTGACTACCTGCCGACCTGTAAGGCCACTGTATTTGTGGCAAATAAATAAATTGTAAATCATTTTAGTATGGCCCTCGTATACAGGGTGGGGCAAAAGTCATGGGCGGATTAAAACGACGCAGCATGGCGTAAGTAACGAACGATTATATTTTAAAAAAATTACACTACACAGAGAAAGTTATGCCATTTATGGATCAAGGTCCAAAAAAGTCACTTCTTGAAAACAACACCGGATAGGTGTCCACCTTTGCGGGCAACACATCCAAACGCCGTCGGACGAAACCCTTCATAAAGCGCTCCAGAATGTCCAGGGAAATGTTTCTCACGGCGTGTCTTATCTGATCCTTAAGATCAGCCAATGACTGAGGATGTGTGGCGAAAACCAAACTCTTCCCGTACCCCCCCAAGAAGAAGTCCGGGCTGGTCAAATCCGGCGACCGTCACGGTAATGTCCCCAAATCTCGAAATGACCCTCCCAGGAAACACTTGACTTTTAATTTGTTCGGTGTTCACCACACATCCTCAGTCATTGGCTGATCTTAAGGATCAGATAAGACACACAGTGAGAAACATTCCCATGGACATGCTGGAGCGCGTTATGAAGGGTTTCGTCCACCGGCGTTTGGAGGAATATGTGTTGCCCGCAAAGGTGGACATCTATCCGGTGTTGTTTTCAAGAAGTGACTTTTTTGAACCTTGATCCATAAATGGCATATCTTTCTCTGTGTAGTGTAATTTTAAAAAATATATAATCGTTCGTTACTTACGCCACGCTGCGTAATTTTAATCTGCCCATGACTTTTGCCCCACCCTGCTATATGCACTGTCCACAGGTCATTATACTTGAGCCATCTAGTCATTTGATTATTGTTATACATTAATTCTTCACCAACTTTAAAAGCCAATATTGAAGAAGAAAGAGGGGTGGGACTCTCACCTCTCAGAGGGTCTCTAGCCCGCATCCTGTAGGAGGCCCTGCTTGGACTTCCCAGTTCGTCTTCGTCTTGGGTAAGGTCGATCACATCGCTATCGACATTCCCAGATGGAGGGGTGGTGTTTCTCAACGTAGCCATCCCGTCAGAAATCTGTCATTTACAGTGGATGAAGAGAAAATGCAGTTACTTTTCACATAACAATGAAACAAACCTTTGTTGACAAACACTACTGAAAGCTCAACCTTTCAAACTTTCACAAGCTTCTGCTAAATACCATTTCACATTTGAAGAGCAGCAAAGCAAAACCCGCAAGATCCATCACAAACTTTTCTGTAGATCTTGCTGGTTTTGCTTGCACTATGCTGCTGGATCTTGCGGTATTTGCTTGAATCGACAGTTTTTGGGCTCATATACTATGGAACTAACACATTTTGCCCGACCAGCTTTTAACACCGCATCACACCCTATGTGATGGACAATATGCCATGCCTAACTCGTTTCCCGCCAACATTGGATCTTGCGGGTTTTGCTTTGCCGCTCCTCATTTCATCTGAAAGGTATCTGTGAGTGAATCTGAATACACATGATTTTTTGATTGTGCTTCTTGTTTCGAAACCTTTCTTTCCCTACCACCCAGTCCCCTCTCAGCTTGTATCACCATTCCAGGCACGCTATGGAATGGAAGAAAGTACTCACTAGGGACAGTCCCGGGTGATAATGGAGGATCTTGACAGGACAATACAGGGTGGTCGGTAAATGGCGCACAAGCTTCAGGTAGTGAGATTCCTTGTGAAAAACCAGTATATGGAAGTGCAGGTCATATTGCTCTACGATGCCTGGTTAGGGCTCACGAGGCCTCCAAAGTTTGGGCCAAATCATGACGTCACATCCGCCCGCGAAATTCATACACTACCGTATCACTTCTGTCTGCGGTGCGTTGCCAGGGGTTGCCATGTTGACATCCCCCACATTTTCACCAAACAATGGAACCGTATAAACTTGCAGGGACGTTGCCAGGCACGCGGCGACGACGGTATGGCAATGCCTGGCAACGTCCCAGCCAGTTTATACGGTTCCATTGTTTGGTGAAAATGTGGGGGATGTCAACATGGCAACCCCTGGCAACGCACCGCAGACAGAAGTGATACGGTAGTGTTTGAATTTCGCGGGCGGATGTGACGTCATGATTTGGCCCAAACTTTGGAGGCCTCGTGAGCCCTAACCAGGCATCGTAGAGCAATATGACCTGCACTTCCATATACTGTTTTTTCACAAGGAATCTCGCTACCTGAAGCTTGTGCGCCATTTTAATACCGACCACCCTGTATATGAAAACCAAAAATGAAATATTTCGTGCTGAGGCCCATATTTGCAAACATTATGACGTATTAAAGTGCCACAAATAATACATTTTCATACACAATGGCATTACATTACTGATTAGCGACCACTTATAATGACATTGAAGTGTGTAATCAGTTTCTAGATTTTTCTCATCGAAAAAAAAGTCATACAGAACGGCTCTGTCCGTCTGTGGACAGGTATCAAGGCCTAAACCGTAAGAGAGAGCGACAAATGGTTGTCATATTCGGATTAAGCGTGACCAAAATAGGTTTCATGGTCAACTTGCGGTTTTCTGGGTTAGCTCTATCCACACAAGTCTATACTTTACGGGCGGTTTAGAAAATGGGATGTGGCGGGTCACCGGAAGTTGACCATGAAACCTATTTTGGTCACTCTTCATCCGAATATGGAAGCCGTTTGTCGCTATCACTCATGGTTTAGGCCTTGCTACCTGTCCACAGGCAGACGGACGGACGGACAGAGCTGGCCTACAAGACTTTTTTCCGATGAGAAAAATCTAAAAACTGTTTACACACTTCAATGCCATTATATGTGGTCGCTCAGGCAATCCCATTGTGTATGAAAATGTATTATTTATGGCACTTTAAGACAACTTTTGCAACTATGGGCCTCAGCATCAAATATTTCATTTTTGGTTATCATATCCTGTATCCTGTATTAGCATGTTAAGTTTCATCAAGACCCGACATTATCACCTGGGTTCCATCCCTTGTCAGATGCCAAGGCTCATAATAATAATATAATAATATTTATTTCCCTATACAAAGTAGTATTTGGAAAGACCATCCCCCTCCAAAACTTACATAACAATATCACATAGTTGTAATTTTTTCACTGCATTAAAAAAAATTTTATATAAAGAAAAAACCTTTATAGTAGGCATATCTATGAACAAGGTATATACATCATCTGGTGGAACCCTCGGAAAATCTCTTATACACTCACGAGCTTCTTGGTAGAAAACACACTCAAACAGGATATGAAAAAGAGAACAACCAACCATATCATTACATAAGGAACATATTTCTTCATTGTCAATTTTCATACAGTAACCTTGGATGTAAAGAACTCTGGAATTATTCCTTAAATTTATCATTAATCACGTTAATTTTAGTGGCATCCCCTGATGCAAATAATTCTCCTGTAAATATCCATTCGAGATTTCAAAATAATGTTTATATGCTCGTGTGTTCTCTAATGCCACACGGTCCGCCTCGAGTGTATTATCCACAAAGGTTGTAATTAGTTTGTTTACATTAATATCTTCATAATTTGTCAACCAATATTGCCAAAATATTCCAGCGTTTATTAACAGCGCTTCTGCAAAAGTATACCAATCCCTACTCTTTTTCTCTCTCACACATATTTGGTATTCAAAACCTTGCCTAATTATACTTTCCCTTGGTTCTCTCATAATTTTTTAAAGAAACTTCAACAATTTGTTAAAAATTTGTATCGAAATTGGTCTGCGTCCTGTTTCATATCTAAGAAAATAACCAGCACTGGAACGGGGCAGAGTAAAGAATTTTTTCAAGAAAAAGGTTTGAACACGATCCACATCCTGCATATATTGCAAAGCCCACAAATGTGAGTTATACAATATAGACGGCGCTACTTGTGCATCAAACAGGCGAGTTGCAGTATTTAAATTTCTTAACTTTAGTTTAATTAAAGTTGGCCACATCATATTTATCACTTTTTTTCCTTTGCTAACAAAATATTGTAATGCTCTACTGAAGCTTCCTGAGGAAGCAAATAATATTCCTAAATATTTATATTCATTTACTATTTGTACTTTTTCTCCATCCCAAAAAAAGTTCACATTTTTTGGCAATTCCAAGGCTCATAATACAATAGTAATAAGACTCTCGTGGCATCCCCTCATATCAGTGCCAAGAATGCAATGATTTCCTTGCTCTCATGTACCCTCCAATATGACCGTATTACCGTATTTACGCGCATATAAGACGCACACGCGTATAAGACGCGCACCCCGGTTTTGAGGCGAAAAATCGTGGAAAATCGGTTGTTGACTTATATAAGACGCACCCAGATTTATTGCCGTAGTTTGGGAACTGGCCTCGAGCTGCCGGCAGCAACCTCGGGTGCAATGCATGTGCGTGTGGAATCCATTAGAATCCAGTAAAGGGGAGGGGGGGGGGGGGNGGGCAAGTGGAAAATGGGACAATGCTACGCATCTGAAACGTATAGGTGGCAAGGTCACACCGGAATTGTGCACGTGTGTGGACGGGGAGAGCATAACAATGGAAGTGAAGGAGAAACGCAGGTCGTACCGTGCCGATTTCAAGAGGAAAGTGATCAACTGTGCTGACAGGACATCAAACCGACAAGCTTAAATATTTCAATAAACGATTTTCACGATTTCTCACGGGTTTCCCACGTTGTGCCCTGCCATATAAGACGCATCCTACTTTTTGAGCTACAAAAATTGGAAAAAAGGTGCGTCCTATATGCGAGTGAATACGGTACCTCTCATATTGCGGCACACCAGTATAAAACGAGGTCGACCAGCATGCCGGTATAACCCGGGGGTAGCCGGCATGCCGCAATAACCGAGGTAGATATCCGTAATTTTGATCCTTGCCAAAAAAAATTTGGAATGCTTCTGGTACCATACTAAAATAATGTTACAATGAAAATGGGCGAGTGTACAGCCTGTGAGAATATTTCAGTTCTGTTGCACAGTGCATTTAAAAAATGTAGAGTGTGTGACCTATCCCATCGTCAGCCTGCTTTGACAGGGGAACCCCCAGCTCTAACATACTGTTTAAATAGAAATTATTGCCAAACACTGCAATTGAAAACAATATATGGTACAGGTACCCTATTTGGAAAATGAGCCTTTCGATAGTCTTGACGTGAATTTCGATTTTCAGGCAAATGTCAAGTTCTGAAAGGTTAATGTAACGTATGTGAAAACCTCGCCTTATACCGGTATACCTCGGCCTATACCGGCATGCCGGTACAGCCACTGGATCGCGCATTTCTAAAAACTGGTCGACCTCGGCTACACCGGCATGCCGCTTTATGTGAAGTAATACGGTATAATGGGACCGTTTTAGCCTTTCCCAATCTCTCACAAGGTTTCACTATAGAAAACTATCTGTAAATGCAGGTGCTAGTATCATTCTAAGGTTAAATGCATTATAAAAAGGCCATTCAGACTCAAGTGAGCTACTTGTCATTTGTGGCAGAAGATCTGCAAAATACTCTGTAAATGAACCAAGCCCACACCCCTTCAGGTGCAACTGCCATAAGGGCAGGTAATGCATCAGGAGACAAATGAAGGAGGCAAAAGAAAATGTTAATTATGATGTAATGACTTAGAACGCATGGTTTTACCTCAGACTACTGAGAAACCTGTCCCACTGCCGGGCCAAACAGTTGACATAGTTGCCATAAGATTTCAGTGGTTAATGGACACGCTACACAGCGACGTCAGAGGCAGGCTTGTTGGACATTGGTTCTGGCACCCAGTGGGGCAGGTGATTCAATGTTCTTTGGGAAACGAGCTTGAGAAAACCATGCACTCTTTTGAAATACTGCCAGCCTTCCTACGACTCGGATGTCAACTGAATTAGGTCCATGAGCAGATTACTTGCTGGGATTTTGAAACCATTTCCCTAGGTAGTTAGTTGACCTTTAGAAATCCCACTGGAAAGGAAGTTGGAGACAACAAAACGCAATACGAGAGAAGGAGAAGTCTGGGCTTGGGATCAAACCTGGGGATCTTGCTACATGTGGGCACAGCCATTACAACAAGTAGAGAATCCTTCATCCAAAATTACAAAAGGCGAAAATTCCACAATCCAAAAGTATTTTTAGTGCTGACATGGCGTGCCACACCTGATGTACATAGTAGCATCAAAAGGTTCCCAGAATTCACCGATTACTCAGCTACCTTTAGAAGTAGAGAGATGAGCTTTTAGGTGTATCTGCACACAATCCTAATGAGTCAGTGTGCCAAGTGGCATTGTCCTGTAATCTGTATATATCTGAACTGTCTCGCACCTGCTTTTGTGAATCCACAGTACGTCGACTCGTCAATCCTGTAATGCTGACAAAAACGAGCAGTGTGTGTGGATCACAGGTGACGAAAGTTGGCTTTTCCACTGTAATGATTGTCATGACAACTTTCATAACCGTTTCTGAAAGTTGAGTTGCCATTTATGGTTTCTCAAAGCTCCTGAATATGTAGAGCTGTTTCTGGTTGGGTGTCAGAAGCCTGGGGACACAGTGTGATGCATATTCATTTCGTGCGTGCGAATGACCTGGAACTGAATCCCATTTGTCACAGATCTCATGAATGGCATGGGGATGGTCCTCACAAGTGATTTATCGAAATTTGTCAAAATTTTCAGAGGTTGTGTTGATGTATGGTCTTCCTGAGTGCCCTTGACCTTCAACCAACATTGACCACAATTGAAAGGCTATTGGGACTCAAAACACAGCGCTTATGGCCTAAAGCTTGATCACCAGAACCTGATGAAGCTTTCCTAGTGTCTCAGTTGAATATGTCCCGAGCTTCAAGCAAATCTTACACATAAACTTTTGTGCGGCCACGGTGGATTGACAAGTAGACTTACAGTGAGTTCGCAAAAGCGCGTGCAAGACACGTTCAGATGTACACTGGACAATGCCACTTGGCACACTGACTCATTAGGATTGTGTGCATATAGCCTACATCTCAAATCGTGTCTCTCTACTTCTCAAGGTAGCAGAGTAATCGGTGAATTCTGGGAACTTTTTGATCCTAGGAGTAGTTGTTAGTCTTTGGTGCTGCACTTATACACTTTTTTTTTGTCGACAGTGATCGTCATGTCTTTGGTACAGGTTCTCTGAGTAAAAGAAATTATTTTTACATGAAATCTGAATATCACCTCCGCATAAAAATCAACGTGAAAAGTGACATATCATTACATGTATGTCAAGGCATACAAAATTATTAAAAATCTATATACAGTAACCCTCTAAGTTTTTGTACAGTAACCTGTACTATGACAAGCAAATATATGCCATGTTTAGGGTTAAGACTCATCCAGAGTCTGTCCCATTTCATAGATGCAAATACGCAAATATTCCAGAACCACTTCTGGTCCCAGGCAAAGGATTCTGAAAGTGCACTGTGACACTCCTCAACCCCAACCTTAGGCTTCTACTAATACTGATTCTACTTCTACCAGCACTGATGCCAGAAATGTCCAGTTCCATTGCTGAAAAGTCCTGCCCATTATTCCAACCCCCACTGAACATTCTAATGTCCAACAATGGTTCTGACGCCCCGGCCGCGGCCTGTCGAATATTCACCTTCCAAATTCCGACCTTCTCACCTCCTCCCAAACGTCCTCGTCTCTGAACTCGAGCACCCTCTGATCGTAAATTGAGGATGCACCAGCCTGTAAAGTCGTATACCGGTGGCGTAGACCAGGAAACCGTCCCTTCGATCAGTCACTGACTGGAGCAGAGTTTAAAACAACAGACTAACTGAGATGGAACTAGGAACTATAGTCATAGTGTGGAACACATTGGTGTGGAACAGCCCACGGACACTTATACTACGTTCTGGCGTTATCACCTGCCGAGGGATTACGCACCGGGTGCTCCCTTGACACCGCCACAAGACATTTCCCAAGGCTATCATGTGGCGACCCTACCGGACTAAGGCTGAACTTTACAGGTACGAAGGGGAGGGCTACATTGGGGGGCCCAACATGTAGCCCTCGAGCCCTCCCCTTTCTTACCTATAAAGTTCAGCCTTAGTCCGGTAGGGTCGCCACATGATAGCCTTGGGAAATGTCTCGTAGCGATCTCAAGTGGGCACCCGGTGCGTAATCCTTCGGCAGGGGGTGGGTGGGGAGTGACCTAACCTGAGTCTTCTACAGCCGTGGTGTGGAACATGACCGGTCTGGAATGATGGGCAAACAGCGGGACCGGGTAGCGCAGCTGTTGTGAAAGGATGTAGCTGCTTTATTTTCAAATTAAAGGGACACTCCACTCAAAATACAAGTTATCCTCTAAAAATAAGGCAAAAAAAATCATGATTCCGAGAATGCAATCCGTTTATCTCTGAGGCGAACGGTAATGACAGGGGAAGAGACGAAAGTCTGAATAAATTCGACTTCTGATCGAGCGTGGAGACGCCCTCCTCAACCACGGCCAACGGGTGAAGTTGGATACTCGCCACCTGGCGGCTGCCTGAGGAAGTTGGGTGTTACTCCCCAGCAGCGCGAGTTTGAAATGCAGGTCGGGGTCGGATATTTCTGGCTGCTGCCAATGCATATGTTGTCACCCAGGTGTTACTTTCCGGATCTTGCCTTTGTTTGGCCCTTAATTCTTGACGGGTGGACTACATCTGTTGCTCCCGCACCAGATCCCCATGACTAAACGCCCGGAGGGAACGACTGGAAGGCGACACATGTTTATGTTTAGCACTTCGGCAGGGGGGTTTATCATTTCTGGCCTTCCAGTTCGGCATATCGAGGCGGGCTTGGAAGCAAGTAGCATCATGGGCAAGAAAGGCAAGGGTGGTGTCCCATTCTGTGTAGTTTGTAAGCGCCATAAGAAACGGTTCGAGCGAGTGACGTATTTCGCATTTCCTTGCAAACATCCGGATTTGATGCGGCAATGGCGAGAAGCCTTGAATTTACCACCAACGTATACACACATGTCACGTCATCATCAGGTGTGCATGGATCACTTTCACAGGCAGTCGCTATTTCCCTATACAGACCGGAACAGAAGATGCGGAAACTAAAGCCTAATGCTGTTCCAACACTGGAGGTAGGAATAATGTGGCACAGCGTCAATGTGCGTATATTTTATTGCACCCCCCTCCCCCCAGTGCACATCAGACATGGAAACCAGCACTGGAACGTCGCTGTTGATGAGTCCAATACTGATGCACAGGTAATGTTTCCTCAGCCATTGAGCCCAAGGACCATGTTTAACAATTAGGGGCCAAACAAAGGCAAGGTCCGGCACACGTCGGTGACAACATAATTATATGCATTGGCAGCAGCCAGTAATATCCGACCCCGAACTGCATTTCAAAATCGCGCTGCTGGGTACGAGTAATATCCAACTTTCTCAGGCAGCCGCCAGGTGGCTGGGGGGAGGTGTCGGCGAGACTGGAGGGGCAGCCGTTCGCCTCATAGAAAAACGGATCGCATTCTCGGAATCAGGATTTTTTGTCTGATTTTTAGACACCAACTTGTATTTTGAGTGGAGTGTCCCTTAAGGGCGACCAAGAGATGACCTTACCGTTGTACTGTAATAGCTGACGAAACCCAGGCTTTTTCTACTAGTCGTGGAAGGTCAAGTATCCTTGACGAAACCCACACTTCCGCACGCTTCTCTGCGCTCCTTGACAGTGAAACGCAGGAACGCAGGTCACACGTTTTGGTGTGGTGCATTCGGATGACTGGCGGTGCCAGGGGCTGACCTAAACGCTATATACACTAAGCTGCTATTCAGTCCGGAAGTTATACGCACCGCTCTTTCAGCACCATGTGAATATACAGCAGAATATACCGGTATGTCTATACAAGCAGCGCCGGATTAAGGATGTGGGTGGCCCGGGGCCCGTTTTGGTGGGAGGCCCATAGTTTCAGGGGGGGGGATATGTCGAANTCGAAATGAAAATAATGAACAGGTGTTCTTACCAAATTTATTTACGCAGAGAAATCCAGTTAAAATAATTGAATTTAAGTCAGAGAATGGATGGAGTTATTTTAAGGGCGATAGCCCTTAAGTAAGACCGTAGCATAGATTTCAACAATGAATTTTTCCTACTTCTTCTTCTTCTTCTTCTTCTTGTTACGTTTTTTTTATTCGCCCTAACTCAAGTTCTGCTGTAGGTAGAGCTTCCAGATTTTGAACACAGATCCCCACCGTCGTGACATAATTTCCTACCATTTACACTTTTACTTAATTCCTCTTCAAAACGCCGCAAAAAATTTAAAACAACCAAAAAATACGTTTTAATTTTTTTGCTCAATAACTATTCGGAATTTGGTTTCTTCATCAAAGGGCCGAAGGTGCAGTGGGATGGTGCGGATCTATGTTCAAAATCTCACAGTTCCCACTGCTACAGGATTGGAGCTGTGATTTTTTTACCTCGTATTTTTTCTGTCATTACTTCATTTGTTCGTTACGCCATCACCTAGAAACGTCAGTTGTTGTTTACCACCTCATATATTGTCGTGGGTCAAAGGAGGACAAGATGAGCGACGCCGAGTCGTACTGTCGCCATTGGGTTTTCACCCAACTTTAATGTACCTTTGTGTTTTTTGTATCGTCTGGTACAGTTCTCAATGTATATATTCCGTATATTTTAGCGTATAGGCTTTTCATAACAATTAAATCAGACTAACCGTTGGCTGGGAGCACTCCACTTTCGTTTTTTTACGACTGTCTCTGTGAAAATAATTTTAGGGACTTCTAAGCGACGAAAATCGTCTCCATTGCATTCATAGTGCAGACTGTATAGTGTACACACTGTAGAGCATAAGTTATGTGTACTGTCAAAAAAAAACTGAAATTATATCAAAAACTTTCCCTTCAGTAAAAAAAAGAGAAGTAAGACCTCCGCGGCGGAATGAAGGTACTGAAACAAGGCAGGCGCACGTA
>KZ539633.1:3481-17049 GCA_000934665.2 Catajapyx aquilonaris
GGGGGGGGGTGTTGTTGGCAAGGACCAACTGTCTTCAAAGGGGTGTGGAGGCCCGAAAATGTTGAGAACCCCTGGACTAACTCAAAGTAGACTTATAAGTGAGAATTTGTTATAATGCTTCATATGGGGCTAATAAAGGGACCAGAAGAAAAGGGTGTTAAAAGTGGGATATAGTTGTTATAGGGAGGAGTGTTGCATTCAGGTTTCACTCTATCAACAAGTTTCATGAGACAGGTACAGTCTTGGACATTAATCGAGGCATACTGCCAGCGACATTTTCCGAAGCGGCAAAAGAAGGAATTGACGATAAGGGCGAGCAAGATTCCTTCTTCTTCCGCTTCGGAAAATGTCGCTGGCAGTATGCCTCGATTAATGTCCAACACTGTACTAGGCTAATCTGTTCCTTAACGCGGTACATGTAAAAAATTAGCTTACCTCTAGTGTACCAAATGCCCTTTGAGCACATGCCTTGTACTCTGTATACAATTATTATAAATTTTCAAATGAACATAATACATTGCATAGGTATTAATATATTCAACTCATTTGACACATACATACACCATGTTGCTTCAACACCACAGCCAGCCTACCAACCAAGCCTATTCATTCAAGAGAATTTTGGCTTGTACTAACTGCACAGCCACTGCACAAAACACATCCAAAAATAATGCTCACAGTAGAATGGGTTCTCATCAATTTTGTTGAAATGCCAAGTCAAATTTCAACACAAGTAGTCTTGTGAAGAAAGTAAAATGCTGAAGAGTTGGCAACTCCATATGACTAAAAAAGCAAACAAGGTCTGGCAAGTAATGCACTTTCTTGGAATGAATCCATAATTACCTCATGACGACTACTTAAACCTGAATAACTTCTGGTTTTCAGTCTGTCCTCGCACAACTGCCACTGGCAGAAAAAATGGCACTGCACAGCCTACATAATCAATACTGATGGCCTGACTTTGAACAAGTCAACTCCTAACCTCAAATCTGTTTTTCCAATAGTTGAACATGTGTTAACCTTGAATTTTAAAAGCACTGACAACCTACGCATAATTAAAAATTTGAAATAAAAATGCACTTTCCGTAACACCCTCATGCTGACTGAATCCCTCTAGCTGTTCCCTATTTTAAAATCTCCCCAGGAATTTCTCAACAGGAATCAATATTGGCAGGGTGGGCATGTAGCAGGTGTCTGTAAATAACCATGGTCTGCATTGTCAAACGAAATTGCAAAAAAACCCAAGCACTGTGACTTCTGGAATAGCAGTAAACAAGAACAATGAGGAGCAAACATTTACAATCTGCCAGAAGTGAAAATTCACACGATGAAAGTTCTAATAGAAAACTGAGTTTCTACCTGCAACTGTTGGAGGTCAGACGTCAAATGTGGCTGCTGGGAGGGTGCATGAACCATTGGCTCTGTATCACCACCTCCTTCATCCTCTGCTGGGGTTTCCATGGGCTCAGCAGCTGTAAATGCAAGAAGATATTTACCTGAATATGAAATTCAATATGTACTAATGCAGTGGTTCCCAACCTTTTAGTCATGACACCCCCCCCCCCCCCGGCCNCCCCCCCCAATAAATTTCAGCATGAGTTTCTTGTAAGAAAATTTTATAACTGAGGAACGAAAACCTGTTGAAATAGGGGCAACAACAGAAGGGCCAAGAAGACCGCCGCAGGCGAAAATCTTTTTGAGTTCGAGGTCACAAAGTTTAGGTGAATGTAGCTGACAAAGTACAGTAGAATTCCTACACTGTAAGCACATCGGATACAAGCAAGGAGAAAAAAGTCGGTCCATTCATATTTCCAGCAGCGGCAAGCGGAAACATGTTACATTATTTTACGTATTTCTCATGGCCTCACGCCCCCCCTGAAATCCTGTCACGCCCCCCAGGTTGGGAACCACTGTACTAATGTGTATAGCAGGAAGCATTCTCGCATCACCTCCTGTTTAATAGATTATCTAATCATTTCTCAAGTAATTACAAGACCTTCAATAACAATTCCTTCCAAAACACATGTACTATATCGCTCAAAAAGATAGAGGCGGTTTTGCATTTGTTGTCAATGCAAAATCGTCTCCATCATTTTGAGCGATACAGCACACTACTCTTCATTAATTTCAATCCACCACATGAATAGTCCAGATGAACTCAACACCTCAAACTTCGAATCATCTGTGAAAATAACCTGGTTGGATTACCAGGTTATTTTCACAGATGATTCGAAGTTTGAGGTACTGTGCTGTGTACAGAATACAGTTCAGAACCTGGACTACCAGTCAGTGGAAGAAGGTTCTTGTCACAGGTGTATTGCAGTTTGAGGCATTTGGGTCCAACAGGACTATTCAGGTGGTGCATTGACATTAATGAGGAATTGTGTATCCATTCGGGCATTTAGATCAGGCTAAGGGCTTGTTGTATGGAAGAAAATTAGGAAAAATGCCTGGTTATTTCATTACAATGGCACCTGTCTATATCAGACCATGGATATAGTACAAATATGCTTGCTGCACAAAATTTTCGCTTTCTCACCAGGAAGAAAGAATTTACCATGTATTTTTGTCCAACACATCAGAACGTAGTGTGGAAACTAGTGGAATTTTAAGGTCCATCAGTAAGGATTACCCAGTGTACACTGGAATTTGTACTGCATTAAGTGTTGTTTCACAAATTCAGTGAAGCAATGGTTTTATTTTTAATGGGCATGAATTGCACATGCGAGAAAAAAAGTTGGCAGCAAGCCGCACAAAAATTAGGCATTCAAAACAATTATGGTTCTGGGGACACCGATTGGGAGACTTGTAATGAACCTAAAAATAAATAAATAAATCTTGCTTTTAGTGTTGTACAATACAGTGCAACCTTGTCAATTAAGGACATTTTTGCACGACAGAGATTCCACTATATGTGTTCCAAGAATAGAGGTTCCTTTTAAAATTATCGCGAATTTCACCCAAATTGCTACTTTTGTGTCACTTTTTGTGCCCCAATAAATTGATATACCCAGTTATTCCCAAGTAAATTGGATAAAATCAGACAGGAAGATTTGTGGACTTGTGTGGCACTCATAGCTTCAGGCAATTTGTCAATAGGTGGAATGTGAGTCGGGCAGAAGCTGTATAAAGATGGTAGTGCCTTTCATGCACATGCTGAAGTGGAAAGGTGTTACTCCATTAATGCACAAACAAGACAAAACCCATCAAAATTTATTGTAGGAAGAATGAACAATAGGGTTCTACCATGTATCACACAGTCATAAGTATGCAAGTTAGGAAAAACGTTCCATGACTGTAAAAGTTGTCTGACAGATGCCAGGCTAGACTAAATCTAGCTGTCATCTGGATTTTTTTTTTACATCACTTGGAAACACATGAATGCAAGGTACGAGGGCCTTTCAATAAAGACTGATCATGATTTTTCAAATGAGCAAGTATAGGAAGTACTGTCGTGATGGTGATACATTAAAGTACTCCTGTCGAAGATGGATGTGCATGCTTATATGCAGAAGTCTACTGTGCATAATATGGGTGTGGTGGCAGCACAAGCACCATCACCCTTGATGTCACCTCCTGAGTCATGGCATCGACATGTGTGGAGCAGTACGCCGTGCTGGAATTCTGCTTTTTGCCTCAAAAAGAGAGTCAATGAGTCCTACTGCACGCAGACATAGGCATAATTATGGAGAAGATATGTTCAAGAAGAGTCCCTAATCCACTTGCACACAGGGCGCTCTGGGAGCTCATGTCAGAGCTGTGATGAAGGTGGCCATCAACATGGCCTCAGTGTGAGGGGATCACTGTGTAACTGACTGTCCTATCCGATTTGTTACAAGTATCTGTGGATGATATCCACACAATAATGCATGATCACCTGCATATGAGCCATGCATAGGCTGTGGCAGGAGCTCCTGAAGTGCCCTGTTTGCAGGTGGATTCGGAACCCCCCTTGAACATCTTAAAACAAAGGAGTGACGTACTGTTAGGCAGAACATCTTTTCTATACTCCTAAGTAAGACTGGAGCAAGGCTCACTGGCTTGAGGCAAAAGCAGAATTTCAGCACTGTTTACTGTGTCGATGCCATGACTTGGGAGTCAACTTCAGGGGTGGGGGTTGAGTGCTGCCACCACACCCACATGATGAGCAGTAGACTTCTGCACATAATCATGCACATCCATCTTTGACAGGAGTACTTCAATATATCACCATTATGATAGTACTGTACTTCCTTTACTTTCTCATTTAAAAAATCATGATCAGTCTTTATTGAAATGCCCTCATACATGGTAGGGGAAGGCGAAGTGGAGCTGCGGTAACGTATGCGGAGGGAAGGGTCCCGGGTTCGATACCAAGCCCAGGCGTTCCCCCCTTTCATCTCGTGCGGAGTTCGGGGTCATCTCTGGCTTCGTCTAGGGTGGAATTTCCGATAGACTAACCTCCCGGGGGAGCTCACAAAATGACCATAGCTACGACATTGCACTTGCCCACTGCCCATCCCCTCCCAGTCACCCTGCCCTCGGACCAGGGCTCTTCATTGTCCAAATTAATGTACATCTTGCGATCTTGGCAAATAAAGGTCTGTGACAAAACCTCAGCTGAGGTACGGCACTATACCCTCATATGTGGCCCATTCATATTGTTCTTCATCCCGTTTGTGAACAAAGTAGTGTAACATCTTTCTGGTTCTCCTCACGGTCCATTTATTAGACAACCTGTCTAAAGATATGACAACCATATGAGTCCACAAATATTCCTGCCAATTGTATCCAAGGCAGTGAGTATTTCAAGATTTTATTGTACTTTTCACCTGCTCATTTAATCAACCTTGTATATTCAATGGACACTTCTGGAAACTCCCATTTTTTGAATTTCCATGGAGATGATGTCAAGTAACAAAAAAAGTACACATTGTCCTTTTATTGACATTGTTTAATACTACTTTTGTTGCTTGAGGGCATCTCCATGGAAATTTTAAAAGGGAGTTAACAGAAGTGCATTCTCAGATGGCCATAGACTCCATGGGGACGTTGCTAAACTCAGCAGCTGCTGCAGCCGCTGTCAGCACTGCTGAGCTCGCTGATTGGTCAATCTTTGCTGAGTTTGACAATGTTTTCGGTGCCTAGTTCCGCTATTCCAAGATGGCCGCCATTCGCCTGGCAAAATCGAACAAGGCGCGCCACACGAAAGGCACTTCCCCTGGCAACCCGTGTCGAATAAATAAACAACAATGCGATCAACTGCTGCCCTCGCTGCAACAGCCGCTGAGTTTCGCAACGTCCTCCATGTTACTTTTGCTCTTTCCTAAAGAACCTGATTCTTGACTTGAAGAGATGGTTGGAGAGGAAAGAATAGAGAGTACATAATGTGCGGAAAACCAAACGACGATCTGATATCATCATTTCTTACATTGATGTTTTTTGTTGCTACTGTTTACTCATACTGTTCTGTGGGGGTATTTCCTTGGAAACCTTGATGATATCAGTTCGCTGTTTCCTTTTCCACACTGTAGCCATTTGTGGTCAAGACAATGCCAGGTGGTGCAATGTGGCAGTGGTGCAGACAAATTCCACATCTACAAGTGGCTTCAGCCAGGAACCAGACAGACTACTTCTCGAGTGCCACTCAAAAGGAAACTGACGAAGCCAGTGGTCCTCAACCATTGGTTCACAGATCTGAAGTGGATACAAGCAGAAATGTCCATTCCAGAGTTTTTGTTTGGTTTCAACGTATTTCAGTGGACATAACAGAAATCCATTCAATGCAGGAGATTTCACGAAACAGTGCAATTATACTACAGTGAGGTTTCACTGTATTATTATTATTATTATTATTACCAGCAGGTGACCCGGCGTTGCCCAGGTGTGATTTGGTTGTGAAGGTAGGGGTATCTATATCCATATTAGGAAACCTGTTTGTAAAATTTGCGCAAAATAGGCAAAATAGGGTCATCAGTATGTCTTGGGAAGGCCAGGAAAATACATATAGGTATACATTTCTTTATGGCATTAATTCCCATAGAGGGGTAGCCAGTAGTGTCCAGGTATTACCTGACCAGCTTTTAAGACTAACATAATGACACCTCTAGTGACTGGTCAGGCCACGCAGAGGGTTAATGAATGTTAATGAATTATTATTATTATTATTATTATTATTATTATTATTATTATTATTATTATTATTATCGTTATCTTATTAGCAGTACATTCCATATCACAAGACACCATAGAAATGTGCTGAGAAGTCGGAAATGCAACACTTGGGTAAAGTTTGGTAATTATGCCAAATCAGGTCTTGTTTTTCTTTTACTTCCTGCTTACTAATACACCACACACACACACACCACCCTTCCACAGTGTTCAGAACTTCAGAGTAAAATTATATTTTCAAGCCAAGAACAGCTAAAACCATGCAAACATGAATATTTATGGCCTTTCAATTCTCATAACAACCAAGTCATAGAGTGAAGCAGCCATTGCAGGATAAAATGATGACCAATACAAATATATCATGCAGCTCAATACCATATTGGATCCTATGAAGACGAGTTCTAGATATTGCATACATTCAGTTCCCAAAATGTAAAGACTTCTCTGTAGGATACATGTTGGTTTCATGATTGGAAAAGTGGGTTCAGGTCTTGCCTGGACCAATCTGAAGTTAGGAAAATGAAAATCAAGAATGGTTCGTGGTGTAGAATGGAGAGGGGGCAAGGATAAGGTGGCATGACAAAAAGAGTGAGAGGCAGATAGGGAAGAGAGATTTTTTTTTTTTTTAATTCAGTCACAAAATGTGCATAAATGGTTTTTTGAGACCTATAACCACATCTTTCCGAAATAAGTATACATGTAGACGTTAAATGCCATTAATTATTGGCCAATTAAGAAGAAATAATAGAATTCATTACACCCCATGCAGTAAATTCACCAATTTTCTGCCAGCTCGCAAATGTGGCTTCAGTAACAAAAATGTCAAGATATTATGTGCGCAATTCAGCTTACCTTGCCACCATGCCTCCCCCAAAATATAGGGAATTTGAGTGGTAGATTCAAAATATTAACCCGTGTTACATGCTCAGCGATGAGCATTGCTGAGTGATAAAATCGATTGTTGGAGGGCCAAAATCGTTTGTTACTTTCACTCTACTCCAAACAATTGGTTTCATCACTCAGCTACGCTCATTGCTGAATGAATCGCTCACATGTATAATGCCTAATCCTGAGGCACCATTTGGATGCAGGCTACTTAAAATGAGGCGTTTGTGCTACAAGCCAGAATTTAATAAACTAAATTTTCCATAATTTCCTATCCATTTCATTTGGCAAGATAAGAAGCAAATGATTCCAGAAGGCATTGCATTAAAATTCAAAAAAATCTTGAACGCACCTTCTTGGGTCTCCATATCCTCTACTTGATCGTCAACTCCTCCTCCGCCACCTCCCCCGCCAGGCCCCCCTCCCCCTCCAACGGCAGCCTCTTTCTTGTCGTTAAGGTGGTTCATGTCCGCCCCTGGTTGCTGCTGCTTGGAGTCGACCACCGGGGCAGCGGCACCTCCAGTGGCTCCACCGGACGAGTTGACCTCCCTGCCGGCTTCCTCTGACCGGACCAAGGAGAGGACAGGTTTCGACTGGGAGTTTGGCGGGGGCTGTGGCGGAGGTGTTGTGGACAAGGGTGGGGGCGGGGAAGGTGGACTGCTGCTGTTCTGGGAAGAAGGTGGCGGTCGCTTGCAGGTGGCCTTGCTGTCCTTCCCTCCTCCTCCTCCTCCACTGCTGGCCAACCCCAAGTTCTTGCCGGCCACCGTCACTTTGACGTGCTTGCTCGCAATGCGCCCAATGTCTGCGTCCAAACGCACCCCCCAGCGGCAGACACCGGGGGATTGGAGACCATTCACGCACACAATGCTACACCCAACCAGCCCGTTTGCTCTCAGTCCCAACGGTAGCACCGGTCATCCAACAATCCTCTGCTGATTACACCTGGACAATGTAAAACCTCCCTCCAGTGACAGGTCTGCATGAAATATGTATACCTGCTCCTGCCTAGCATCCAAATCGTCGCAACACACAACAAGCGCCCGCTTTCGGTACGTCCGTCCTCCTGTCCCGGCACCACACTTAATTCATATTACAGTGTGTGGTGACACACTAGAAGGATCGGGTGGCGTCCGGGCAGATCATATTGTGCACATATCACACAACCCCCCCCTGAGGCGTCGGTGTTCGGAAGGCCTTTTCGAAGAGCGCTCCCGATGCGTGACTTCACGCCGAACCGATCCTTCCCTCGTCCTCCTCCTGTCCTCTTTTTTTTCCCCTCTCTCTCTCACTCTTCTTTCTTTTTTCTTTTAATTCCCACTCCTCCGCTGCTCCGATTCCGAACACTCACAAAATGGCGGAGGGGGGAGGGCAAGGTTGCCGGATGCGGAGGAGGAGGCGGACACCAGCCGGGTGGGGGAGCCTCAAGCAGGCGGGGGATCTCACTCCATCCAGAGATGCGGTTCGGAGGTGGCAGCGCGGGAGGTATGCTGCTGGCAGTCTTCGGGAAGCTGCCCCGGGCAGGGACCCTGGGCCGGGTTGCCCTCGGATCCGGCCACCCTCGCTCCCGGGATTTGGACCAATCGCGGGCCACCCTCGGATGGATCGACATTCGGCGCTGCTTTTCAAGTGAGGATTTTAGGCCGGTTGCGCCTATTTTTCGCATTTGCTTGGCCATTTGCCTCTAACAGGTGTCTTTTGCATTATGTCGTCGTACTACACGGTCCCGTCCGTGTCGACGGGCTTGACCGACGAGGGCTGAGAGATAAAAATCGCAAAATCTAAGCCCGAAATCCCCTTTGGCGGAATGGGTGGCAAGACCTGTTTGTCACTGGTGAGCAGGTTTTAGCACCCCCTTTTTTTGCTCCAGGACAAATCGGGCCTTATTAGTAATTGTGGAAGGAGACAATGAGCTGGGATTGGCTTGCTAATCTAAGCGGCAAGGCCATAAAAATTCCAAAGGACAGCGATAAATAAGTGTGTAATGTGCGTGTGGCCTGGTGTGTCGGGAGCTAGTGTCCAGCGCAGCACTCAGGATGTATATCTAGCTCTGGTGGACCTTTCATCTCGAAGCTGACGAAGCAGAGCGAATTTGTCCATTTGCACATGGTGGTGGTACTTGTAAGGGTAGAATAAACTCATGGTACAATACGCTACTATATTTTTCCACCACTCTAGCAATAGGCTATAGTAGAGTGTTCCATCTGCAGTCTACCACTATACAAATTAATCGGAAAAATGTTAATATTTTCTAATATGTGTAACGCGATATGTTAATATTACAATCGACTGGACTTCTGGTAAGTGGGCCACTGGGTCATTGGCCGCCCTGAAGTGGGCCGCAGTCAGCATCGTTTGAGAGTCAAGTCTCAATTCAGCTCACCCGAAACAGAACTTATAGCACTTGAAGCAAAAATTATCAAGGTCACATTCACGTATCTTGATGTTTGTTCCTCTCTAAACTGGTTTCTGGAGTATGCAATTCGTAATCCTCTTCTACCGTAGTATAACTAACTTAATGTAGGTCTCCACTCTATAATGATGAGATTGAAGCAGTCATGAAACTGGTGCGCTTGTTTAATTGGAAATACGCGTATACAGCCTAACTGAAATGGAGGGATTCACAGCATCCAACGGTATTTATAGTCTCCTCTTGAAGTGGTGTTGGGGAACAGGGTCAAAAAGTTAATATCAGAGGTCACCTAGGGACGATCCCGTATCAGTTGAAGTGTAGTATTTTTGCCGAATTCCTATCTTTATTTAGGTAATCATAGAGTCGTATTTTTTATTTATTTATTTATCACATGTCTTTGGATCCGTTGTCAATCTGTCGGACAGTATCTATACAAGCACATACTCGCTGGTGTCGGATAATGTTACCAGCCGTTCTCTTCAACCCTTATCGCGCATACGGGATGAAAAATGTGTAAATAATCAATCACATATGGAGAGGGGAGGAGTTGCCAATAAATGCCCTCAGCATACGCATATTCAGTGTACGTACTGTATACACAGAGTGGTGCATTTCCGAAGTCCTCAGCTGAAGATGGGAAATATGGCAAGCAGTTATGGAATGTTCCCTCCAGCTACCAGTTTCAATGGAAGCAACGATCATGAGATTCATGACACATGAATTTGATGAATATGATCCTGATTGTTGCATTAACCTCTGGAAAGTTTCCCCTGCATTTATCAACCTGGGCCTGTTGCCCTGTTCACAGCCTTTCGGGGCAGCAATTAACAATCATGTCAACCAGCCTATGATTCAGGTACCAAAGTATATAATAATTGCATACACCGATACACGTGATAGCTAATAGATCAAATAATTGCTAAAACTGTTGAACTGTCGACATCCCGCCAGGGAATTCTTCATCGTGTCCTCAGCAATTATTGGATCCAAAGGTATAGATTATTGGTTAAATTATGGCGGACACTAAACACTAACGCAGTACATACAGGTGTATTTTAAAATTATACAAGTCAAGACGTCAACAAAAACAATTGATAATTGATATAATGAGTTATAACAAGGTTATAACAGTACTGCAACGAAAAGGCCGCAGCTCAGGCGGGCGGGCACGCTCGAAATTTGAGACTTCATATATTTATTAATGTCAAATTTTTGGAATTCTTAACATTTTGAAACCGCGGGTATAACTGAAACTGGATGTATGGTCAATTCCGCTACATTGTCATACCCAGCTTGATGCACCTAAAAATGCTGCATCTTCTCCGCTTCAGACAAGTTCTGTAATATCTGACAAAAAAAAAAAAAAAANAAAAAAAAAAAAAAAAATAGAAAAAGAAAGAAAGAAAAGAAAAGCAAGGAAATCAGAGAATTTACTACCGTATTCAATCTGGGAACGGAAATTTTCGCTCTATTGACAAGTTTCATATAGACAGCTTCCAGTGTTGTCAAGTTGAATATAACAACTCAGCAGACAGAGGCAATATTGCGTGTTTCGATATGTCGACCGTGGTTGAATAATAGATGGGCGTGGAACATGCCATCACGATGCACATCCACGAATGGTGAAAGAGAATAAGCCAATAAGTTAATAAGAAAATGGAGGACGTGCGGGTGGCTCATGGTTGCCCCTTTTTGGCGGGAACCAAACACATGGAGAGAGAAAATGGCGAGCACGTGGATGGCTGCTCTGATTTGAGTGACTGCTGTGGAGTCACGTGGTGATTGACGAACTTCAGGGGTCTCAGATTGCAGCTTGCTGACCTTGCCCTCAACAGGCCCTGCCCGCCACCACCCCTCCCTCCGCCTCCCCCCACAAGGCCACGATCACGACACCACACCACTGTTATCAGTTATCCTCTTGTCTGGGTCAAGGCTGGGGAATAGCCGTTTCATTCTGCCATCTGCCTGTTTTTCCGGCCCAATCTCCTCGGTGAAACCGAACAGGAAGGAAGGATCGTACCAGTGTTTCTTGCACGACTTCAAGCCCCGCTCAGTCAGGTTCGTTTATGGCTCTGGCCGGTAACTGGGGTTCATCGTTTACTGGTGACTGCAAACACGCGTTGCGAGTGGTACCGCATTTACTGAGGGGATGCAGGAAAAAATGCACAGTCATTGGTTTCAAAAATGTGCAGATTACGGAGCACTACTTCCTGGAGTAGCTTTAGCAACTAAGCAAATGCAGTTGTAAGCTTCATGTTGGCTGCAGCGAGGGAGAGGAGCCATGCACATATTTGTGACAAACTGGATTGTAAGCCACATGAATCAACCATAAGTCCTGAGTTAACATAATATTGTTTCCTTGCATTAGCTCCCTTAGGTTTGGTGCTTTTTTAAAAATTGCAAGGCTGTTATGAAAGGCATGCATACAAAAACATTTATTGTGCAATACTATATTATAGAAACAAGTTATACAATCAAAGTGTATTCATTTGGTTAAGCCATAGGCAGATGTGTGCCCAATAAGGATTGTAGTAATCTGGAGAGGACTTGTGACAAATCCCTGGGTCATATGTTATGCAGATATGCATCAGCATGCCTCCCATATATAACTGTATCAATACTCCACACGAATTTATTACATCATTCCCGGGGCACTGCATATTCAGTCCTTATGTGTAAATGACTCATTAATGATTAACTCAAGTGAAGATAGTCAAAATATGTGGCAAGTCCACATGCACTCTTTGCCAGCCAAGTTTTGTAATATCACGTCTTAAAGGCCACGTGGCCTGTACTATATTTTGTGTTGTTTACTTGTTTTCTTTTTATGATTTTATTCATAGCCAATATTTTTGCATTTGAAGAAAAGTTGAATATCTCTCTGCATTTCAGGAACAATGGCAAACAAAGGCGCTGGTGACCAATACCGTCGCCAATTATGCGACACTCTTGAGACATCCGTGGAGAAGTTAGACCCTGAGCTGTATTCTCTGGCTGTTGCTGAACGAAAACGTCAGCTTCGTAGCCTTGAATTGATTGCATCTGAGAATTTTACCTCACTAGCGGTTCTGGAAGTACTTGGATCTGCTCTGCACAATAAATACTCGGAAGGTCTACCTGGTCAGAGATACTACGGAGGGAATGAGATCATTGACCAAGTTGAGCGACTTGCCCAGAAAAGATCATTAGAAGCATTTAAGATTGACTCTGACAAATGGGGTGTAAATGTACAGCCCTATTCAGGGTCACCTGCTAATTTGGCTGCATTGACTGGTGTGCTGGAGCCACATGGTCGGGTCATGGGTCTCGACCTTCCTGATGGAGGTCACTTGACTCATGGGTTCCAGACACCAACAAAGAAAATCTCAGCAACATCCATCTTCTTTGAGTCCATGGCCTACAAGGTGGACCCATCAACTGGATTGATTGATTACGATGCGCTTGAGAAGTCTGCCATGTTGTTCCATCCCAAACTGATCATTGCTGGTGTCAGCTGCTACTCACGCAATCTCGATTATGAGAGGTTTAGAGACATTGCAGATAAATCAGGGGCAATGCTGATGGCTGACATGGCCCATGTGTCTGGACTGGTTGCAGCTGGAGTTGTACCATCTCCATTCCCTCACTGTGACCTGGTCACCACCACTACACACAAAACTTTGAGGGGACCCAGAGCTGCAGTCATCTTCTTCAGGAAAGGTACATGCCACATCCACTCACGGCTTATGTTACATAAATATTATAACATAGCCAAATTGACAAAGACTAATTCAGGTTGCAATATTCCAACAGATTCCCTGAAAAACAGTTTCTTGTCTCTTTGTATCATATGACATAAATCTTGATGCAGAGATAGCACTGGTTTGCCAGCTAACTCCTTCAAGACTTGCAATGCTGAATGTCATAATCTTTCTGGCTGCAATTGTGCATAATGCCCACGAGTGCCTCATGTGCATATTTTAATACTTTTTAGGGGCCTATTCAGGGCTGTAGTTATAGGTTTGTCATGGGGTAGGAAGTTGGTCATCTGCCCCCCTCTCCCCATCAATTCCTTCTGTAACGTTAATACACAATGACCATACAGGTAATACAGGTGCGTAGGCAGGATAATTTGCGCGGGGGG
>JYFJ02007052.1:0-17040 GCA_000934665.2 Catajapyx aquilonaris
GGTGGCGTTAAAAAATGATTTCATTTATCTTTAATTGTCTTCTGAGAGGAATTTCTACCACTAATTCCACAAATTAATTTTAAAAACATTGTTTGGACGATAGAGCACTATGTGAGTGATCCATTAAGTGGTTTTTCAATTTTCAGCTTTCATCCGTTCTGCATTTGTAGCACCAATTGGGTCCTAATGTTCCCATTGGTTGTTAGTCGCCATTTTTGTCGATATTTTAAAACTAAAAATTTTTTCTTGTTTCTTATTGGGAACATGTTCAGAAAATGCAATAGGAACTGACATTGCGTTAAAAAATTCTTCTCAGGTCTCAGGAGGATATTTCGAAATGTTGGAAAATTGTTTTGTCTACAGGTAGGCCTATCCCATATCAACAAAAACATCGGTATAAACAGATTAATGCAGTTTATATGAAGTACAAAACATCATTAACAGTGCAGGCTGGATCTAGCAGTTTACAGTACAATGCAATGCCAATTGTAGAAAAAGGTCCTTCATGAGTTCAAATTGATAATCGGGCACTTCTGTGAAAGGCAAACCTAGCCTCAGTACAAAAAAATACTTGCCTAGTCTTGAAGCCAGTGGCATCATCTATGCCCTTGTAAAAGAGTGGGTGCGAATAAGCATCTCTAATGTTAAGGAGCTTCCCGGTGGTGGCCACATGCCCAACCACTCCTTGGTCCATTGGGATGCGGATCTCCTCATGACACTACATGGGAGAAGAAAAACCACGGCAAGTTAGTTTCATTGTAACAGAGGAAACAAGTTCTTAGTGGCAAAGCATGCTTCTTCCTTACATTTAGGGACAATTGCACTACTTAAGACACATTTAATGAGATGTTATACACCCCTGGCAACAATTATTAGAAATTAATGAATGACATCCATGAATCTGAGATTCTTAGTGTATCTACGTAACATATCTTGTAACTTGGTGCAACAGCTCCTTAGAGGAAGTATCTCAAAACCTAAGTATATAACTTACATTCCCACATAAAATCTATTCTTGGTGTGAAGGTTATAATTAACTATGGGAAAACCAAGTATAGACACTAGTACTTTGACATAGTAGTTAACTCCTTTGGCTCATTATGTCACCACTACAAGCATCCTGACATGACGATCTCAACTATTATTGATTCAACCAGAGAATGGTACTGACATCCTAAGCCTTTAATTGTCAGTTTCATGGGATGAGACAAATGATATTAAATGCTACAGTAAACATATTCAATAGGAAAAAAAAAAAAGAAGCGAGACTAACTTCGCATCCAGACTCGTCAGCAGCAATCCCGTCAAACACTTTGGCAACCAGTTCCTTCCGTTGCTTGTCCAGCAGGAAGACAGAGCACCGCTCAGCCTTGGTTAGATTGCGTGCCTCTGATATTATCTCTTTTAGGAGAAGTGTCACATTCTCTGCCAAAAAGGAAAAACAATGTAAAATACATCACAAGCTCAGATATCCTGGGAGAATGTACTGTAAGACTATATTGCAACTAGTAGGGTGGGTACAGGTGGGTGGGTGCATTGATTTCTTCTTCCTTTCTGTTTTAAGTGGATATGAATGCGGTTGCCTTGGCATTGTTTCACACACATGCACCTATACTCACCTGCCCTGCCGGGCATGGGGCTGGATAATGTTAGGGTAGTCTGGGGTTTGGATTAGGGTTGGAAAGTAATTCCTAGCTAGTATGGCTCTGTATTGTATTCAGCATTGTGAGCCAGGGGCAAGATGGGGGTAAGGTAGGGCTTTCATGGGTAGGATGGATTAGGAGGGGAGAAGAAGGCCAACCCTAGGTGTATTTCAATGCCCTTTGATGAGATGGCAAGCACACAGTCTATTGTGCGGAAAATGACACGACAATCTGACGTCATCATCACACAACAATATGAGTAAACAGTGTCAACAAAAAGAACATTGTTTACTCCTATTGTTGCATGAGAACAAAATAATGACATCAGATCGTCGTTTTGTTTTCCACACTGAATCTAGCATCACCAGCTGATACCTGGGCAAACCAGCCTTATTAGCCAATTTGAGATCACTACTGAGCCATTATAAGTGTAGGGTACACCGAAAAGATTGGAGAAGAACTAAACTAACAGCCAACAACACCTATGATATTGGGAATTACCAGTTTTTGGTGAAAATTGGGCCACTAAAGCCTACTGATTCTATAATAAAATATTTTGTATTTTCTAGGAGGACTTATGCTTTACACAAGTTTCACGAAATTCAATAAATATGAAATTTATTATTTCATATGCAAGTGAATGTCTAACAGTATCTTTTGACTGCAAGTGCCAACCTTGAAAATTTTTATGCAGAGCGTTCACAAATTTATCTGTCAAAATGATACCGGTGGTAGGGGATGCATATGGAAGAAGCATAAACATGGGTCTGAAAGGCTGGCAATGACCTTTGACATCAACAATGTCAATCGTGACAAGTGTTGATACCCCCATACATGCCTGCATTGCTGGTTGCGCCAGGTGCTTGCACTTCCAGACTCAGCCAACCTGGCCCGGAAACCAGTACTGCACGGGCGGAGCCAAACTTGTAAGGAAAGACATCAGCGATGGTTGACATCTCCCAGTCAGAGTGTCGACAGCCTTTCGAACCCATGCCACACTTCAGTACGCACCCCCTACCACCATAATAATTTTGACAGATGAATTCATGAACACCCTTTATACGGGGTGAATGGAAACTCGCGGACAATCGCCAGGTAGACTGATAGCACTTGTATAACTAATATAGGGATGTGCAATTAGTTTTGGGCACCGTTGCGTAGCTAATGCGTACAGCGCCTTTAAAGTGTAGAGGGCCGGATGATAAAATATGAGGCAAGTGCACCGGGTGTCATACCTGGATTCTTACTCTGATGGGATTTGATCACCTATTGCACATGGACGATGTGCTACGGACCCAAGGCTGGATTGTTCGGAGGCGCTCGAGCTGGCTTTTGCTTCTTTGAAGCTGGCAGGACAGATGTGACGTCACAAAATTTGACGTTGCCATAAGCATTAACCATGCAGAGGCACCCAAAACTAATTGCACATCCCTATATTAGTTTTACGTACACTATCAGTCCACCTGGCGATTGTCCGCGAGTTTCCCTTCACCCTATATACAGTTCATCTTTTGTTAAAAGGCAGCTCCCACGTACCACCTTATATGAATGCCTTACAATTTCAGTCTAATTGTGTAAAAACCAATAGCACATGTAGCCATACTTCTCACCAACACTGCCACATAAACAAATAAGACAAAATAGTAGCAAAGCAGCTAGAGAATGGTGGCAGCCACGTACATCATATGAATAAGACATATTGGTTATAGGCCAAGGCTTTTCTATAGGGTAATTTCTCAAGAAGAAACAAGCCTCTGCATTTGCAGCATACGCCATGGTAGTTGAGCCCCCTTCCACGAGGTGGTAGGAGCAGTTTGAGTGTCAAACTGCACCATTTCTGTCAACTCCAACGCACCCAGTTCAAAAACCAGCAGTACATCAGATGTCCGTAGGCCTCAAAGGATTAAATCATGTAGCCTACCTCAGATGCACAATTACTGATTTTCAGTTACAAGATCATACTATCTAATCTAGTGCACGGTCATGGCTGGCAACAATTTCTTCTCCTTCCCATATGAGATACAAGCTTACAAGTAAACAATAAGTTACACTATAAAACTTCCTTGTTACCCTCCAATATTTCATGAAAAAAAAATGAGATTTTTTTCTTGATCATTTAATCACAAAACTACCTAAAAGCAAGAAAATTACCTAGCTGCCGGAAGAGATTTTTGGCAACAGACAGCAAAGACTGACTCTCGATCTTCTGCCTTCTCTCCTCCTCGAAAGCAAGGGTGTTCAGTAAGACACCTATCGTATATCTGACAATAAATGGATGAAATCAGATCAATAAAATAATAACGTCAAAAACAGCACAGTTCTGATTCTCACCTAAAGCATTCCTTGACTATGCCAGTGTCCTCCTTGCTGAACTCATCCTCTTTTCCCGCAAGACAAGCTAGAACACACACACTCTCAAATTCATGCCTGGAGATAGGAACACATAAAAATTCAGTTGGGACATGATCCAAAATTTCGTTCAGCTCCTGAATCCTGTCCCTATCTAGCGTTGATGATGAGATGACTTTATTTTCAGTCACAGCCACACCCATCAAGTGTTCCCTCACCTGGAAAAGACAGTCCAGGTAAAATGCGAGAAAAAAACCAAAGCGGTAATTAACGGAGCAAGGACTTTAATAATACGGGGAAACACTGCCCTTCATGTGTGAGACACATGTTCATCAATCAATCCATGATGCATACTCTGTATCATGGATCATGTCGTCTTGGGATTAGAATACCCACATACAATATTAATATCGAACGATCATTACATACGAGTCTAAAGGCACATTTCCTTACTTGGAACAATGCTGCTGAAATAAATACAATATGGGCATGAAGCTATCTGGCTGTATCTGGAAGAAGCTGGTAGCAGTTACAATCAATCATAGAGCATCATCTACATTCCCAGATCTACAGGTGATGACCCAAGAGAAAGCTCAGTCTTTTCCATGGCCCACAAGTGGGCTATGAGGAGCCTTCAGGTGGGCCATGAACTGATCAAAAATTCAATTCTTAGTTAATGTTTAACTGCCAAATGGAAATTTGCCAGTGGGATGTGTTGCCTCTCCATAAGGGGTGGTTGCATAAATGTGGGATTCAGTAAGAATCTCAGATTCTTAATGAAGGTTGCAAGAGTGTTTCTTACTAGTAGGTCCGTCGGCAGGCTGCATGCTTATTGGTCCAAAACAAGTCGAAAACGTAGAGGTGAGAAACATTGAGGGACCAACCAGTAATGAGGCAGATGACCAGACACATAGTCCTGCCCCTAGACACATGTGGAAACACACATGACAGCTCTTTGTAGGAAGATCCCATGACAGATGGATCCACATACACTACTTACAGTGGTTGCCCAGGGAGCAGGGTATGAGCCTGATAATCATGACTGTAAGTAAGCAAATCCACATGTCAGTGGATCTCACTACAGAAAGGTGTGGTGTGTGTTGCCACATGTGTCTAAGGGCAGGCCAAAGTGTCTGGTTGTCTACCTCGTTACCAGTTGGTCTCTTGACATTTCTCCCCTCTACATTTTCGACTTGTTTTGGGCCAATTAGTATGCTGCCTGCTGGTTGACCTACTACCGTATTACCTCTCATAAAGCGGCATGCCTGTATAACCCGGGGATGACCGGCATGCCAAAATAACGGATGTAGATTTCCGTAATTTTGATCCTTGCCATATTTTGGAATGCTTCTGGTACCGTACTAAAATAATGTTACAATGAAAATGGGCGAGTGTATAGGCTGTGAGAATATGCAAGTTCTGTTGCACAGTGCACATAAAAAATGTAGTGTGTGTGACTAATCCCATCATCAGCCTGCTTTGACAAGTGAACCCCCTGCTTCAATATACTGTATGCTTAATATATGCTTAAATAGAGATTATTGCCAGACACTGCAATTGAAAACAATATATATGGCACGGGTACCCTATTCAGAAAATGTGCCTTTTCGATAGCCTTTACATGAATTTCGATTTTCAAGCACATGTTAAGTTCTAAAAGTATAATGTGACTTATGTGAAAACCCCGCCTTATACCTGCATACCTCACTTTATACCGGCATGCCAGTATAGCCACCAGATCATGCATTTCTTAAAACTGGTCGACCTCGACTACAATGGCATGCCGCTTTATGAGAGTAGTTAGAAACACCCTGTGTAATTTGTGGTGAGTTTAGTGAACATTTCTAAAAGAGGTTTTTTTGACAAATTTATCACACATGTGCTTCCAGGGTATGGACCTCCTACCCTCCCTCAAATGCATGTTTTGTTCTCAGTGTCATGCTCCTAAACTGAAGGTGAGTTTAGAATCCCAAATCCCACAACAAATTCTAACTTTGCAAACACATTTCTTTTGGAGGGAATGTGGTTGTGCACAGGGCTAACTTTGCACAACTTGCACAACTATACTTAGCACAATGTGAATGGAAATGGTAGGGGAAGCCAAAAAGCTGGCCTTCACTACTTTTCTGGGATGGTAATTGCACAGATAATGTGCCTGAATATTTTCAGAATTTTATCACAAGAACAACAATGTAAATTAAAACATTATTACCATATTTAATGATGTCTATGTGACTGTTCCATGATGGCTGCCAAAACATGCAGGCATGTGCACACTGTCACATCAATTCTGGCATGTTGATGTGAATATGTACACTGTACAGTATGCACAGTCGGACTCTTAAGTAATATACAAAAGGTAAATAAGAAGGCACTTTGCACCACTTGAAATTTTTTTGCAGTATATTCAAGCCTTGTGCAAATCATCAATTAAATTTTGTCTTAATCATTCAAATACAAGGTGTTTCTTACTAGTGGGTCATCCCATGCACAGTGGTGCCCCGACCCATTTTCATGGACAAAAGTCTGAAACTCATTCGATCATCGTGAAACTCGGTATATTTACATTGTTGGAGGTCCACATGCCATTTTTACTGGTTTGAGCCAAATACGGACAATTTCGACAATTTACATACCAGTGTGATAGATACGCCCTCATAAGAACAGATCGAATTTTCAGAGTTATGCCTCTGCAGAGTCTTTTAAGCTTTAACATCGCTTGAAATTGCCTCTGTGGATGTAAACTGACTCGCCAGTGGCGTATCTGTGGATCACAAAGGGTTATTATTTTAACATTAGAGTCTTTCATGCATTGCCGCTGTAAGCTGGGCAGGAGAGTCAGCAGCATGGAGGGGTGAAATATTTTCCACTCTAAAATCTGCATCCGAAGCTAGGTGCACATGATCTCTTCATGACTCTGTAGAGAAGAGTCTAGCGCACACGATAGGCTATGTCCGGTCATTATGAATTATTATGGATGGGTTATAGCTCTCATTTTCTCCCTAGAAAATATTTTCTCGACACGTACTCTCTCTGACGTCCCAGTAAGTGACTCACAAAGATCAGTCTATCACTAAGGGGACGTACACATAGTGTACGGCCCCTAACCATCAAACCACAAAGTACACAAATCTAGGTAGATTATAATAGCTAAATAACTCGAGGACATGCATGTTCGAAAGGGGCAGAGACGCCCAAAAACTGTTGAAAAAACTTGAAAACTACACATTTGAATTTCCCTCTAATTTGACGAGCTGAACATTCGCATTTACCGGTTTTAAAATTCAACATATACCGGTTTCAAATGCTTTGGATTACTCTATTTCTGATTAGAAGGATTTCAGCATAATATGACTAATTTTGTAATTTCGACATATGTCCATGAAAACTGGGTCGGGGCACCACTGTGCAGCGGCAGCTTGTATTCCTTGGGCCAAAAGAATTCAAAAATGTAGGGGGGAGAAATGTCAAGGGACCAACCTGTAATGAGGTAGACGATCAGAAACACTGGCCTACCCTTAAACACATGCGGCAACACACATGAAGCCTCTTTGTAGGGGGATCCCCTGGCAGATGGACCTGCTCACCTTACCGTATATACAGGGTGGACGGAAAGTTTCGGACCCCCCCAGGTTTTTTAACCCTACTTTTCACAGCATCTTATCACATCTTATAAAAGTCCACAAGCAGTTCTAATGTACACTATCTTTTGAAGCATAATCTTGAAAACATCTGAGCACCTTCGCTCTCGCAATTCCATTAATAACTTCGCATCTGTGACTCATCTAAACATCCTATCTGTTTTGCGTTTATTTTGCTTGTTGCCTTGGAGGACACCTGGTCATATTCTGCATCAGAAAAGGTTTTTATGACTCTTTTCCATGGGTTCCCCTTCATGAAAATGTTGTGAAATCACTCCTGACCTTATTTTTCGCATTGGTCCATAACCTGGTCCAATAAAAATTTGAAAAGGAATGCATGAAATGGCAGACCCGGATGCATTACTTTCGAATTCTCACATAGGTACCATCACATGTGTCTCCACTTTTACTTTAAAATAATTTTTTGGTGCGAAAGGACGTGAACGAAAGGCTGTGTCATGTTGATTAATTTACCAAGATAGGACTGTTTACTGTCCTTTCCCACCAAAAATTATTTAAAAGTAAAAATGGAGACAAATGTGATGGTACCAATTCGAAAGTAATGCATTCAGGTCCGCCATTTAATGCATTTCCTTTCAAATTTTTATTGGACCAGGTTATGGACCAATGCGAAAAATAAAGTCAGGAGTGATTTCACAACATTTTCATGAAGGGGAACCCATGGAAAAGGGCCATGAAAACCTTATCTGACGCAGAATATGACCAGGTGTCCTCCAAGGCAACAAGCAAAACAGATAGGATGTTTAGATGAGTCACAGAGGCGAAGTTATTAATGGAATTGCGAGAGCGAAGGTGCTCAGATGTTCTAAAGATTATGCTTCAAAAGATAGTGTACATTGGAACTGCTTGTGGACTTTTAAAAGATGTGATAAGACGCTGTGAAAAGTAGGGTTAAGAAACCTGGGGGGGTCCAAAACTTTCCGTCCACCCTGTAGTTGCCTAGGGAGGAGGATATGAGCGTGATAATCATGATATAACCTCCTTCACAGAAGCGATTATTGTCACGTTCATATCCCGCTCCCAAGGCAACCCTGTAAGGCGCATGTGTCCATCTGCCAGGCGATTTCCCTACAAAGATGAGTGGTGTGTGTTGCCGCCTATGTTTAGGGGTAGACCAATGTTTCTGGTCGTCTACCTCATTGCCAGTTGGTCCCTCAACATTTTACTCCCCTACATTTTAGACATGGTTTGGACCAAAGAACACGCTGTTGGCGAGATGACCTACTAGTAAGAAACACTACCCTGTACAATTTACAAAGCCTAGGAGCTGACTTGTGCACCTCTTCCACCTCTATCCACATCCCTTTTACTGATAACTTACCGCCATTCTAATTTCTTGATCCAGCTCTCTATGTCCAATAACTGAGACAACCATTTCCTCTCCCTGCTCCGTAATTATTGCCAGAAATGCTGTCTCTGCCTTTGTCTGTGCCTGGAGCTGCAAGAAAAGAATCCTTTTAAGTCTCAAAACAATACAAAATGTATGGGATAGGAAGAGAAATATTTGGCAGTCATGTCATTTGAGGAGCTTGCCAGCAAAACCAGTTCAATCCACTCCGGGTCGAAAATAATCTGGACACGCTGGAGGCATGTTCCAGGCAATGCCTTTCTATTGACATGAAGTTGCAAGTGAAACCAGACATTTCCACCGAATGCGAGCCATGGGAAAATTGCCCTTTCAAGCAGACCCAGCTCTATCCGAAGGTGGTTTCCAAGCAAAAGCAGTTCAATCCAGCAACCATGCCAGCAACCAATCAGATAGCGGTCTTGAAGAGAGATATATGGATAATATCGATAATATCCCACTCTGCAAAGATGGCGGGCCCCATACCGGAGGAGGGTGCAGGGGATGCGGACGGTTCAGAAGTCACAATTATTGGGCTGCCAATTATTGTTGTTGCTGATGCCATACCGGAGGAGGGTGCAGGGGATGCGGACGGTTTAGAAGGCACAATTGCTGTTGCTGATGCAAATAAGGGGACTAGAAAACGACAACAACGGTGGGCCAGTGATTACTTTCATTGTATATTTGTGAAAAATAAAGATAATGCCATGATTTTCATGCACAATCACCTCTATCCATGATTTGCACACAAAACCAGTTCTATCCATTTTTAACAATGCCCTACCTCAACAATCACCATACATTGAAGTAAAACAATTGTGTCTACATAATGGCAACCCCTATAGCATACTGCCCATGACAACTTCACTGCCACTTTTGCCACCAGCATTGAGTAATCACTTATTGGCTCCTCCTGAAAAATTGCAAATTGCGGATTGAACTGGTTTTGCTGGCAAGCTCCTCATTTAAGTCTTTGAGCCGCAGGGAGATGGGAACAACTCTTTAACATACAAACTTGACACATGCTAATTTGGATATGGATGTCACAGAAGGTTGTATTCTAAATGAAGATAATAATAATTGTGGGGGTAGTGCTTCACCTTTCGGCGTTCGGCACGGACCTTATTATTTGATCGTACATAGTGTACAAGTTGGAGCTATTGAGAAGCGCCCGGGCCCACGGGCAGGATGACAGGAGGGGATGTGCAAAGTGTGGTGCATCTGACGTGGTGGCCATTTTTAGTGAACTCCCCCGGGTGGTTTAGTCTGTGGAAATACCACCCGAGACGAAGCCAGAGGTGACCCTGAACTCTGCACGAGATGAAAGGGGTGTCCCAGGGTTGGGATCGAACCCGGGACCTTAACATCCGTGGGCGCATACGTTACCGCAGCACCACTCCGCCTCCCCTATTCTAAATGAAGACCTTGGGGGTAGTACGATCAAGGTCCACTTTTTGTCAAAAATGAGTTACATATCTCAGAAGATACTTTCCCAAGAGTAGCCTATAATATGATGGTTTGGTTGTGGTTGTGGAGTAATGATCATAGGTCACAATGGAAGGCCCTGAAAGTTGGATTTACAATAAGACCTTATGGGCCTTCGAAATTTGAAATGGCAATATCTCAGTTTCACATGAGGTGGACCTTGATCGTTCTTTCCTCGAGGTCTTCAAAATAGTCTCAAAATATTCAACTAAAGAAATATCATGGCCAAAATTTTAAGAAGTTCATGCAACTTATCAATTTATGCATTGTAAACATGGCAACAATATACGAGGTGCTACCCAAAATTTCGCGAACCATTTTTTTTCTGGAAAATTAGCTTACTACCGAACACCTTATTTTCCTCCGTCACTTTTGAAGTAGTCCCCTTTGGAACACAGATACCAATCCCAGTTCTCTTCCCACTATTGGAATGCTTTGTGGGAGTAATTTGCTGTTAGGGTTCTTAGTACCTCCTGCGATTCTTTGTGGACCTGGTTTACGGATTCAAATCTTCTTCCTTTCAGCTTAATTTTCGTTTTTGGGAGGAGGAAGAAGTCGCAGGGAGCTAAATGTGGCACAAAAGGTGGGTGAGGAACAATAATCGTCATGTTGTGGGACGCCCAAAACTGCTGCGGTGCAAAAGTGGCGTAAGCTCGCGCGTTGTCATGATGTTGTTCTTGCGCCACTTCGCGGGTCATTTCCTTCAAATGTCCTCCCTCAGCTGCCTTGTTCGCCAGATTGAGCTCCCTGTGACTTCTTCTTCCCAAAAATGAAAATTAAACTAAAAGGAAGAAGATTGAGATAACTTTCATGCACTTTCTATGGCATTGTGCTCGTCAAAGGACGTCCAGAAGGAGCGCCATCGTCCACGGTCAAATGCGGCTATCTTTGAACCTATTATACCATTTGTCTACCCCTAAAGCATTGTCACCGAATGCATCATGTAGCATCTTGTGAGTTTGCAGCATTTTTGCCAAGTTTGAAACAAAATTTACACTGTTATTTCAGGTCATCAATATTCACCCCCAGATAGAATTGCAAAACGCATGAAACATGTCACTACAAAAACCCCCACAGAAACTGAACTTGGCAGAGGAGTTCAGAAAGGTCATCTGCAGCACTACCTAGAGTGGTAGCGACGAACTAGACGCGTTTCAAAAGTATTAGCAACAGTTCGCAAAGTTTTGGGTAGCACCTTGAATATCATAATTATAAGGCCCAACACAGAGTTCTTCTCCATTCCATCCAGCTTACCCAGAGTATAGAAACTAAATGTCCAGAATCTTATGGCTCTTTGATCAGGGACAAACAACGGGGAGCAACGGAAAATATTACTTTTTGTTTGTTTATTTGCATAATGGCAGTATACATACTTTGGCTGACATCTATCTAATTATTGCAGTCAAATATAGAATGACACATTTTTACTTGCATATAGGCCTACCATGGTGATTCAAATGAACCCAACCAGTTAACAGAATGTTCACATCATTATGATTAATTCCAGGAACAGATATGCTAAAAATCTGACAAGACTCATCACTGACCAAATTTGGTTGGTATCAGAGGAACAGTGGCACCAAATAAAAACTGAACAGTGTACCCTCAGGCCTCAGCTGCCAATTTTGGGCCAAACAGCCTTAATGGCAGGTGACATGAGGGGCCGTAAACATATTACATCATCATCGAGGGTGTGTGTGTTGCTACCTGATGACCAAACAAAAACCTTGGGGGGGGGGGTTGTCGAAAATGTCAAAAATGTGATGAAGTAACATGTGTACGGCCCCTGAATATGAGATAGAGATGGCCACAAAATGAAAGCTAGTAAATTACTTGGTTAATTCAATTGCACCCTATGAAATAATTGAGTCACTTGCCTTCATTCACTGCAGGACGAGTGTCTGATAAACCTGCAATAATCCAGGATACGCTTTCACAAGTGGATGATTTGGTTTGTGCAAACCAGGCAGGTATTGAAACAGAAATTGTGTCTACCATCAATTAGTGTTCAGAGTATTTGGGGCCATTTAGTGATTGGAAATTTTGCCCAAGCTGTTATTTACGTGCTCCGATTGAGGTGCCAAACTATTTCCCTTAATATAATCAGCTGCAAGATTCGGCCCCACCTGGGAATAATTACACACCTCAATCAGGGCACAAAAAGTTACGCAAAAATAACAGGTTTGGGTGAAATTTGCAATAACTAGAAGGACGTCAATAATTGTAACACACTGTATAAAATGGGATAACCTGTTATAGGCCTTCTGGCCTTTTAGGGGATCATCTTTCCAATGGTCCAACTTGATTCATTGCATGCCCAGTGATGGATTTTGTAAATGGGAGAACCTCTAGCTCAACCGGGAGATAATCCATGCCAACAAGGAGAGAAATCATTGAAACTCTTTCCACATGGGAAATTCTTGGTCCAATCAGGAATCGAATGCAGGGGAAGCCTGTGAGACTAGCCACTCCTGCCAGACTTTCGAAAAACAATGCATCTTCACATAGCAGTAAGGTCGAGTTTCTAGGCATCCCACCAGAAAGTCTACCTTACTGCTCCATGAAGATGGATTGTTTAGCGAAAGTACGCTGACTACACCATCATGCCGCCCTGTGTGCGTTCCGATAAAGTTCAGGAACCTGTCAAGCAGCTCTTGTGCTAGCACTAAATAGCATACCCACCATATCAATGTAATAATAATAATAATAATAATAATAATAATAATAATAATAATAATAATAATAATAATAAGGTACCAATAATAATAATAAACATACATAAGAAGACGGTTAAAGTGTATGTAAAGTGTCGTGCAAATATTCGAAGGACCCTTACATATTCGTTGATGTTCGCCTGAATAAGTGCAGCCCTATCATGGTGCAGGCTGGAACACAACTCCAAAAGTGCACTCGCACGTTTTCCCTCCATCTCTTGGGCACTGGAATCACACTCAGGCCAGCCAAGCCTATCAGATGAACAAGTGGCCGGCCTCCATTCTACACTTCAATATCTGGATTGGCGAATTAGCGGGAGGAACAAGACGATCAAACGTCGATTGGGCGCCATGTTAGATCTTTGCATAGAAACGGGTTCCCAGCTGTCAAAACAGCCGCATTATTTAAATATTTATAAGCCAATGCATTGTGCATAAAATGGATATTAAACAGAAAAGCGAGTTGGTAAAAATACTAGAATTTAAATTTAATTGTTAAATTAGATGATTTGGAAAAATTGACTGATTGGTATGTGACGATTTTTAAAGGGAACCGTGCGCAGGCGTGGCGGGACATCTGAATATTCTTTTCGGAAGGGGCGACACGGTGGCGGAGTGGTTAGCGCCGCAGCCTTCCACCTCTAAGGTCCCCAGTTCGATCCCCGGGTCGGACGGAGGATACTTATGTGGATAGAGTTTCGATGGGTTCTCTCCGTGTTCGCGTGGGTTTTCTCGGGGTTCTCCCGTTTCCTCCCGCTATCAAAATCCATCACAGCGCAGGCAATGATTAAAGTCGGTTAAATAAAAAGATGATCCCCTAAGAGGCCCAAGGAGGCCTAGCACGGGGTATCCATAATTAATCTTTTTAGGTAACTTGGCCTATGTCAAGTTTATTAACCCCCTCAACTTGGGTCAAAAAGTTACAGTCTCATACTTGCCCGTCTCACTTATCTTGCAAACTGCAACTCACTTTGTGAACCCACAACCCAGAGATGCGAGCAAGCCTCTGCAAGAATTTCCGGTACAAAACTAAGTTGACACAACTGTAATATATTTCGCAGAGTGTTTCCCAAAAACCGTTTCCTCCCACAAGTTAGTGTGTCTTGCCATATTTTTGTCATATCCAGTCTTTATCAAGAAGAGAAAGAAATGCGGTTCACGTCTCCAATGCTCTAAATCTAAAACCTACGGTCAGTTGTATTTAAGCAAATTAGTGGAAATCTTCAATTATGTGTAGGATTTTAGATTGCATATTCAGAGATTTTCTCGTTAATGTGCATTGATTCAAGCAGACCTTAGAGAAGCTTGCCACTCACCTGACACGAAATAAGCGCCTGAAATACAGGGTGAAGGGTCCATTGCATAGTTAATGTGTACGGCGCCGTCAAAGATTCGTGACGTAACATCTGTTCTGCCAGCTTCTAAGGAGCAAAAGTCAGTTCGAGTGCCTCTGGTCCCTTGCCTTGGTCCCCTAACACATCATCCATGTGCAAAAAGCAATCAAATCCCATCAGAGGAAGAATCTGGGTGTGACACTCATGCACTTTGTTGTTTCTGCCTCATACGTATTCCACCATCCGGCCCTCTACACTTTAAAGGCGCCGTACGCATTAACTACGCAACGGAGCCAAAAACTAATTGCACATCCCTATATTAGTTTTGCGAGTACTATAAGTCTACCTGGCAATTGTCCGCGAGTTTCCCTTCACCCTGTATTTCCAATGATATGGATTTCAGCTGACTCTCATAATGGTGAGGAAAGGAGACAGGGCAGTAGTCTAGACCAGCCTAGACAACCATGAGAAGTGAATGTGGTGCTGATGGTTGATTCCAGCAGTTTCTTCCCCCTCCTGAAATAATCACCTGAGCTGTACCTCCCACTACCATGATGGTGACATTTTACAGGCAAATTCTGTGATGCCATATTATGAAGGGTTGAAAGTTCTTGGTCTCACTTCTGCATTGGCACCATGGTGGTCTTTAATAATTATTTTTGCAGAAGAGAATTACATTACAGTGTTTGTGTTTGTCTGGGCCTATTCTAAGGGCCGAATTCAGAGAGGTTGCTTAACGTAAACGCGCCCGATTAAATCCTTTAGTCATCCTCGATTAGCAAATTTAACCAACCTGCTAATACAAAGACGGCGATTAGCGCTAAACGCCCCCTAATCGCACTTGCTAGCACTTTTAAATTTGCTAATCGAGGATGACTAAAGGATTTAATCGGGCGCGTTTACGTTAAGCAACCTCTCTGAATTCGGCCCTAAGAGAGTGAGTGACTTTGTAAATAACATTTTTATGGTAATATTATTGTCAGTAGCCACCTCTTATCAGGAAGTGTTCATGACTTAGGCAGTGATTTTAACTTTCACAGAGTATTGTACATTTTTAAAATTGTTACCCTGTGGGACAGCATCTCTCTCAGGGGACCTCCCACTCCTATACAAGGTGTTTCTTACTAGTAGGTCATCCCGCCATCAGTGTATTCCTTGGCCCAAACTACATCTAAAATGTAGGGAGGAGAAATGTCAATGGAGAAACCGGTAATGAGGTAGATGACCCGAAACATTTGCCTACCCCTACACACAGGCAGCAACACACACTACGCCTCTTTGTAGGGAGATCTCCTGGCAGGTGGACCTGCTCGCCTTACAGGGGTTGCCTAGGGAGCAGGATATGAGAGCAATAATCACTTCTGCATAAGAGGCATTCTCGCAAAATCCCATCAGTAATGATTATCACACTCTTGTCCTGCTCCCTTGGGGAACCCTGTAAGGTCCACCTTCCAGGAGATCTCCCTACAAAGAAGCATTGTGTGTGTTGCCACATGTGTCGAGGAGTAGGCCAATGTTTCTGGTTGTCTACCTCATTACCGGTTGCTCCCTCGACATTTCTCCTCTACGTGGTTTGTGCCAAGGAATATGTTGCCGGTGGGATGACCTACTAGTAAGACACATCCCGTTACATTATTTCTACAACAAGAACTAACAGGGCAGATAATTACATCCATTTAAGGGGCGATAGCCCCTTAGTAAGACCGTAGCATAGATTTCAACAATGAATTTCTTCAACATCTTCTTCTTCTTGTTGTTACGCTTTTTTTATTCGCCCTAACTCAAGTTCTGCTGTAGGTAGAGCTTCCAAATTTTGAACACAGATGTCCACCGTCGTGAAGTGCATTCCTACCATTTACAGCTAAACTCAATTCCTCTTCAAAACGCCGCAAAAAATTTAAACCCACCAAAAAATACGTCTCAATTTTTTACCTCAATAACTATTCGGAATACGGTTTCATCGTCAAGGGGCCGAAGGTGCAGTGGGATGGTGCGGATCTATGTTCAAAATATCACAGTTCCCACTGCTACAGGATTGGAGCTGTGATTTTTTACCTCGTATTTTTCCTGTCATTACTTCATTTGTTCATGGCGCCATCACCTAGAAACGACAATCTTGTTTACCCACTAGCCATATTGTCATTAGCGAAATGTTACCCTGCCGCTGGTGTGAACGCATTGCACTTATTACAGATTTGCAGTTGAATCCGGATAAAACAGCCTCGGCTATAACATACTTGGTTATAAAGGCTGTCCCGTCATGCTTCCATTAGGCACTGTGTATTTTCACTCCTGGCATAACAGACTCATTTTCACCTCACCTCGGGTATAACAGACCATTTCTTGGACCCTCAGTGGGAAAATACAGTATTGTTTTCCAGGTATAAAATTTGCGAAAAGGAGACGGCAGAAGGATTTCGGATAATTTGGTCCTGCATAATTTTCGGGTGAGCCAATATTGCATTTGTGACAGATTTCATTAATCAGTATGTAGTCTAGTATAGTGCA
>JYFJ02007053.1:0-17015 GCA_000934665.2 Catajapyx aquilonaris
CCAGACTCTATGGATCTGGGAGCCGGACATTGTTGGTTTGTTGCCCACAGGTGGTAAGGCCTCTTTGGCTAATTACACCTGCAATTCCTTTTATCTAAGGGGTTACGCGGGACCAGATTGGGTTACTTTAGACCAATGCGCCTTTTTCTTTGAGGAACCTCAGTATGCAGAGAAAAGATGGGATTCAGAAAAAATCCAGGGCCTCAGTCGTCATCTGCGAGTGTATGTACAGTGCAGAAAACATTACACCAGACATGGGAATTACGTTCCAGTCCCTCAACCTGCTGTTGGAAGAAATGCAACAAAACCCATCCTCAGAAGTGACATTTTGACATTTTGCATTAAGGAGCTTATTAACTAGTAAACATCATAATTATGCATTTTTTGTTCCTCTTTTTCCCTTTTTAATAATATTACTACTCCCCCTTGAACTTCCCAATGCAGGATGTTTCCACCAATTCATTAAGAAGGTTTATGACATGCAAACACCCGGAAAGCACCAGTAATTATTCAGTTACTAATTTCTGCAAAATGTAGACAATTATTACAAATATGATTTTAAGATGTTGCTTTAAAATAGAGGCGTGTTGTCTGGCTCCTGAACAGTGATTACAGAAGCAGCAATAGTTTCTCGAACATAACGTAAGATCCCTTGCTCAATTAATACACAACTTACGGAATGTTAGCAGTTAAATACGTATGTATATTGCAGATGGCGGGTCGGATTTTTGTCCCACTGCTGGTTACTGCTAACTTAGCAATACCAGTGCCAACACTAGTACTCCTAAGTTAGCAATAACTAGCAGTGGGACGACAATGCCACACATTGACTTTAGGGAGGACCCTCACATTCATAAGACGAGGAGCCTATGAGACATGATCACTATACTATCCGAGTGTCCCGTAGCAGATAGACCTTGCACAACTTCTCGGGACGACGAATGTGAAGAGAGATACAAATGGCTCTACTTTGCCTCGCAACACATTTCTTGCCATCACGTACTTTACATGTAACACATTCTCATAAGCCCGTCCCACGTAAGCAAATGGTATATTCCCGCGTGTCTCGCGAGCAGTTCGCCGGTTGCAGCCAGTCAGTGCCACGACTAAGACGAGTGTCTAGCTCATCTACTGACATGGTCCACCAGCTGCCTCCATGTCCCGGTGCCTGTAAAGTGACGTGACAATTCCAAGACTGTATCCCTCACTGCGACGACACAATTCTCAGTGAGTGCATACAGGCCACAATACGTTACACTATCTTTTTCAACACCCACTGAGGCATTACCACTTCTTTCACATTTTTAGACATATAGAAATGTTTCCATCGAACAATCCACACAATGCAAATCGCTACAGAGAAACCTGCACCATCGACTTGCCAGCCTTTCTCGTCATCCTTTACATACCAGTTCTGTGACATGAGTGTTCACTAAATTCTTATTGCGACTCGTTTGGAATGAAGGATGAAAACTGCCCTACCTTTTATAATCGTGCAGCGAAGTATCGGATACATCACAAAAGCCAAGACCTTCCTTAGCAGACGTCTCTTCACATTTTGTCTCGTTTCCTAGATTTGAAGTGCTTGAATAAGACTGCAATAAGACCAATATTTCTCAGGAAAAACTTCGGCAGAACATCTTTGAAAAAGCATGCGTAAATTAATAGTCAAAATACCCTGTCATGATGGATCACCACTTGTGACGAGAACATAACACCAACTTGGTCAACACAGACTCACACTAACTCGCAAGAACGCAATGTCGCTTAATAATTTAATATGCCACCAATGACTGAGGACAACCTTGAAGATGAGGAATTAGGTCCACCTTATCTTCCAGGGAGGTTCTGGTCCTTAATATTGACAAGACAGGACATTGAAAGGAGTGACGGACGTCCAAGGGAACAAGACATCATTTTGTATTAAAGAGCTCAGAAGCTTAATTTCAGCACAAGTACACTTACGCTTGAAATGGTGTAAATTGCTCTCTAGTGACATTACAGACGGACAGGTAATATATTCCATGGGTAGAGCGGATCAGGCTGATGAAAAGCACTTGGAGGATGCGTCGGAGATTATATTAACCAATGGCATGCTCAAAGTGGTTGCGTTTTCGATATACTGTATATACAGTATGTGTATAATATATTTTCCCCATGGGAAACCCTGGGGGAAACCTTGCAAAAACTTTTAAAGAAAAAAATGTGCGAGTCGTCTACAACTTCCAACCAGTCGTTGGTAGTTGTATTTGACAGGCGCAGGAAGTGGCAGGAGCAGGGCTCGAACCTAAAAACGAGCTAGCTAGTAAGAAAAAGAGTGACGCAGTCAACCTGGTACAGCAACAAAAACATGGCTGAATTGAGACTCCAATGAAACTGAAAATCACGTGAATTATTTGATAGGGTCAGTCACATCTTGCAGTTTTAGTGGCGTGGACCATCTTCACAGGAGTTGGTTTCATAACAATTTAGCCGTAACACCATCAGGCTGCATAAACACCACTTGTTCTAAATGGACCAAGTCCCAAGGAGTCTCCCAGACGGACGTCCCACTCCGCCTCAGAACCAATCTTCATGCTGTCTCACACCAAATCCAGCCATTTCATCGGAATCTCTCTCCTCTATGCGGCGGTGTGTTTGAGATACAGACATCTTGATAATCCTTCTTGCTGTTGCCTTTACATCACATTGGGACAACTTGAAAGGGGGTAATTTCGTGTGAGATCGCCCAAGACATAACACCCTCCAATTTTTAATTGAATTGAAAATTGTAGCCCCTACTTGTGCCACGAATAGATCATGATATGAATATGTCATTAACCCTTTGGTTAAGTAAGTCAAGTATTATTTGCAGATGAAACATCCCTAAAACCTTCAGCAAGTATTTATTCATTTATTTATTTATCTGTTATTATACATCGAATCGTCACGATTGTGATGCCATTTAATTGGGAATACATAAGGGTTCAACGCTTTTTATGTGCGATGAATATCGTTTTTAAGACTTAATAATATTATGACAGGTTTGTTGCCGATTGTGAGTGTGGGAATTTGTTCAGTTCCAGTACTGGGAAGAGGAAGTGCAGTTTAAGTGGCAAGCCCGACAAGTGCTACCAGTTGGTACATTCAAAAAGGAAACTGTCTTCGACCCATAAACTCCAAGAAGAAGAATATTTTGCATCTCCGTATGCAAGTGATTGAGAGTGCCATAAAGACTATTTTGTGAAAACCAATATGCCTCCCTGTACGTCAGGTTCTCGTTTTACATTACACAAGATATTGACTTTACTCTCACATCGAGAAGACGAGGACTAAGAATAATAATGACAGGTTCGGACATATCGTAGACGCCGGTTATGTGGCAGGAGTGTTACTACATTCGTATGACGACCTGTTTGGAATGAAGGATGGAAACTGCAGGACCTTTTCATATTTCCTTTTCAAGATATTTCCTAGGCCGGATCATCATCACCATCATCATTCGATGTCGTGTGTGTGCCCAGGAGACAAATGACATACAAGGATACAATGGGGATACAAGGACGTGCGGTACTTGCTGTGTCCAGGGTATATTACAGACAATTTCACTGTGTAACTATATCAGCAACAAGCGCCTGTGGTTTATAAACTGTCTCTCCAGCACTAGAAGCCTGGATTTCGCTGCGGCTGTTGTTCACCCTCCTCACTGGACCTATTATTCTGCATCAGAGGAAGTCGTTGACCTTGGACGCATCACCACGACTAGAACATTACACCAACTTGGTCAACACAGGCTCACAAGAACTAGCAAGAAACCAATGTCGCTTAATATGACACCAATGACTGAGGACAACCTTGCAGAAGAGGAATTAAGAAGTACGCCTTGTCTTCGGGGGAGGGGATCTTCTCTCGTTGTAGGCAAATACTCATGACTGTATAATATATTATGATCAGTCAAATACCGCAAAATGATGAGCCATCCGACGACCGAAGAAGAAAGATATGTTAAAACCCCGGGTCAGTACTCACAGTGTCAGTGTGGCTTTGCACCACGTTGTGCGACATAAACTGATTGGCGGATCCAAACCTCATCGACTGCAGAAACGACACCGGCGTCAACCCATCTTTCTCAGGATAAAAATTATTTCAGCCCAGCCTAGAAACATGGACAGGATAAAACCTGATATCTCAAGCTTCTACATGGGCTCATCCGGCTCATTAGACCACTCGCCGGACTCTCACTCTGTTGCTGATAATAAGGAGTCATTGATATGTTCTTAGTCATAATTATGTTGAGGAAGGTAAAGGTGGGCATCATATGTTGGTGCTGCATACCAATATATTGCCTATGTTCTGAACAAAAGGAGTCCCATATGAGACCACCCCATGTCCATGTTAACTGAAAGGGGCACTAGCAAGCTCATGTTTAAACAGCTAACTGACGATATTATAATGGGCAGGATGAAGACGGAGAGGTGGAACAGAAAGAGGCAAATGCTTCAACTTGAGGGCCAAGTCCCGACGAAGGACCGACGCATCGCCGCCGCAACTTCAGGGCCAGCTATCGAACCTACATGGAAGGGAGAGTCATCCACCATCACATCTTTCGACGCCTTGGTCGAATATACTAGGCTGCTCGTATAAGCGTTGCCAACCGTGATGCAAATGAGCAAGTTGAGGAATCTCTCCGGAAGACCATCGCCGAGGAGGTCTTCGTCAAGTGAACCGACGGGTAATGCAAAATGGCATTCACCGTCTTGCCCACCCCCGTGTCCGGCAGTGGCCCAAACCAGACTTCCAAAGCCCGCCAGGCGAACAGTGGAACACGCGAAGGGGCAGATATTCTATGGTCAAACGCCGGGTCAGGTATATGCTGGAAATAAGATGCGCAATAATTTTCGCAATGATAACAAACTGATCGATGTGGGTTATATCCCATCGATCATCAGATACTGATTTGGCAAACCCAAACTAACGGGCTAACAATTTTCTGGAATAGGAAAAATGTAAAGACATTTTCTTCCAAGGAAAGAGGGCATGGGACATCATGGCCATCCACAAGAACAAACTTCCAAATGGGAACTGCGACGCCTTGAAAGAATTTAAAGTGCTTGTAATGATGTCAGGAACGGCCCTATATTAATATCAAGTACACTTACGCTTGAAATGATATAAATTGATCTCCAGTAACATTATACAATTACAAGTAATGGATTCCATGGATCGAATTGATCGATCAGGCTGATGAAAATCACATGTTGGAAATCACCTGCACCAACAAAAAGCCCACAGTAACTCCAGGAAGGTCGTCTCTACAGAGACTACAAGAAGCAAACAAGAGGCGAGCAACACCACCAGCCATCGCCACAGTGGAAACGGACATCATCGAGGAGATGGCGGGCTACGACATAGTCTGGATGAACGACAGCGACATCTTCATACCAGACCCTCCATTGTCCCCTCTCATCGTGTCTATCATCGTGTAACTACGTCAGCTCCATTTCTGCACATATTCGTACATCAGATTAAATATGCACACTTGAAGTAGAAATGTGTTAACTAACATTAACACCCGTACAAGAAACCAAGTTTTCATTTCATGCTATGTTGACTTACAGCAATATTATAGCCTGAACTTCAAAATTCAAGGTTATCTTATAGATAATCTGTGTTTGGCTCTCTGAAGAGTCATATAATGCATTCATAAGCAATAGTAATAAAATGTACTGTATATTACTTGCAGCATAAGTCAACCATATTATTTTTCTCTTTCTGTAGGACAAGACTGTAACATGCAATTGATTTTACACTGCCTGTGAATTAAATGATACTTGAAATGGTAAACAGCAAATTTTATAAAGACACTGTCAGCACTTGTTAGTATAAATCGGGATCCATGTCAGGCATATTATTTTACACGTTGTGTTATGAATTTGATTGAGCTATATTATCGTCTCTTCACTATTCGTGGGCAGGTACTGACTGTATTATGGTCAGCTGCAGTTCTCTCCAGCCCTCTATTCCGCCAAATGCTGAGCCTTTCTCCGATCGAAAAAGAAGAAAGATGCTCAAGCCACTGCTATTCCACAGACCGCCTGACAACATCTGATACATCTGAGAAAAAGTTCACCTGCTTGAACTCCGCAGATTTCAACACGGACGGACGCCGAAAGGAACCAGACATGCAGTTGCGACGTGTGGAGAAGAGGAGCTTATGAGAATAATGACCGGACATGACAGTATGGTATCCAAGTGAGGTATTCGGTCATCCCAAGACCGTTTGAGTCGACGCCGTTATGCCATACCACATGCACGAATCACCATTCACTCCGATCCGACAGCACATGTTCGTTGAGTACATATTAGCCACGATAATGAAGCCGGTGGACATAAAATGACGTAAGGCACCTACAGAGCGTAAATCATAAGCAGCAGAGGATTATCTCAAGTCAAACACTATTTAATGTGCTATAAATCTCTCATACAAAAATGAGGGCATCAATTTATATTTCCTATTCGGTCATCCCAAGACCGTTTGAGTCGACGTCTTGATGTGCCACTTCCAGGAATGTTTCATCATTCACTCCGACAGCACATGTGCGGTGAGTGATAAGCCACGATAATGAAGCCTGTGGAACTGACGTAAGGCACCTAGAGAGCGTACATCGTAAGAAACAGAGGATTATCTCAAGTCAAACACTGTTTAGTGCTATAAATCTCCCATACAAAAATGAGTGCATCAATTTATTTTTCCTATATTCCTCATATGGAAATTTCGAAGCAGACTTCCTCCTCCTGGGCCATTCATATATTTTGAAAACACGAAATGAAACACTCCAACTTGATCCATCCTGCAAAGTGCCTTCGAACGGTGTGTGTTACCTGGAACTGAAAATCCCGTGAATAGCCAGTCACATTTTTCCATTTCCACCTTCACTGGAGTTTGTTTCACAACAATCTACCCGTGAAAGGGAGCCGTCCATCAAGCTATAATAAGCACCACGCACAAGTTGTCCAAAAAGAACTGGTCTCCAAGTCTAACATCATACTTAGCCTCCGAGCTGACTGTTAACATGTTGACTCACATCCGAACCAGCCATTTCCTCGTAACGACACATTTATCACGTGATATGCAGCACATGCCACAGACATTATAAACATCAATGGGGCTAACAAGGGAAGGGGTAAAGTTCTTATGCACACAAAGGACAATGTTACCAGCAATATCATCTGGCAGTGCCCTAGTGATAAGTTTGTCAATCATTGGGATCAGAAATGGAACTGAGTTTCGCACTTATAATGGTCCTGGACAGCACCCTTGCAAATGCTCAGCTTGGTGGCCAACCAGACAGATATTACAGATAAAGAATCTTTTGGAGGCTATTCCGTTATTTGACCCTGAAATAATTGATATTATTATTGCACGGCGTATCACTGTCATCCCAGAGACAAAAGGTAACCATCAGCCTAAATTGCTGCACTAAATATTTAGCGGGCTACTATAAGCACTAAGCCCAGTCGACTTACTCACCATGTCATTGGTGACTTGCTTATCTCCAGTAGGCTCCTGTCAACCGAAGATTTTGTCATGAACCAGGAATGAACAAATTGTTGCATTTGTACAATTAGCCTATATTACAGGGCAATGCTGCGTTTTTCCATTATACACAGCACTTGAAGTTTTATGGTGCCGTTTCTGTGATAAAAAAATAATTATCTGGCATGCAGTACTTGTGTACGTAAGAGCTGCATACTATTAAAACCTTCCTTTAGCCAGCGACATACTTTCAGAATGTCAAAAAACGGAGCAGGCCCAACAAGACTGATTGTGTCAGCATTAATGCGACAAGAACTGCTCCTGTGAAGGCCAACAAGTATGCAGCCTGAATGCCTCAAATCAATAATGATGACAAATCAACATTCCAAAATTTACACAGTATAAATAAAGACTCCAGCAGAACTTAACTGAGTATGTGTCAAAATACTACCTTATGATTATATATGGAATATAACCAGTGCGACCAGGACATCCGGGTACTATTTACTGTATAATATTATGGTCAGGCATTTATATGAACTGGCGGGTAACTATCGTATCCCGCCTATTGAAACCATGTGTGCTATCTCTGAACAAGAGCAGAAAGTCAGCCTAAAGTGAGCCAACAGAATTGATGGTAGAAACCAGAGCAAATATTTCTCCAGGTCGAAACTTTTAAAAAGAGTACGTTACATTAACATAAGTGGTGATGGGGATGCTACCAATTATACCCATTTCTTGTGCACCTTACAATTATTCAAGCACTCTTATAAGTGATTGTTGACTTTGTAATGATCTGACTGACACCACTTATATCCCAAGTTTCACAAATGAGTGATTTACACAACTGATGTGCCATTAATTAAGTTCTGGGAATCTCCATAAAGTGTTATGCATTCAAGGATGAACTGACTTCATTGCATATGTACACTTGGAGACCAATGACCTTAACAAGAGAAACAGACCCTTGGCACTTGAATAGTCCTTTTTGAAATCTAATGCCCCTCCCTACATGAGGCACCTCTGGTGGAGTCCAATAAAATTTGAAACATAAGTTATTCCAAAACTGAAGTGGACTGCTGACACCAAATATTACACAGTGCAAAATTGTTGCTTATTCGAATAGCATCCTCATTGACCCTGTTCCCAGAAGGACGTGCCAGCATATTCTGTTTGTTTGGTCCTCCAGAAGTAGCTTGGTACTGGTGACTGTTGTCGTCCGAGTGAAGAGGAATGACAATGTATTGGTATTTGAACACACATCTTGAACTTCCCAAACAATTTTTTTTCTTTCGAAACTTTGGATAATACCACCACTTGTTTTAAATTAGGATCAATATATCTTTCCCACTGTTGGTGATAACAATTCAGTGTGAGGCTTAGCCCCTAATTTATCAAACACTTGCATGAATGCACTTTTCTTCACATATATGTCACACAATATTGTGGCTAAATGTATTGCAATTTCTTACATTGCAGTAAGATTTAATATTCATACCAATAGAACATACCAATATTCGAACTGCTGGGAGCATAGTAGTGCAATCTAAATATATTTCATCTCTAAACATGAACTGCACATACTGCGACTTGCTGCTATCCTGCAGAGTTTCGTTCACAAAAAAACACTCCACAATTTAAAAATAGTAGTATGATATTATTTGCCCCTTTCAATTAGAAAATCATAAGCTAAGCATGAGTGCTGCAAGACGAGGAGAGGATCTCCAAATCGCGCCCTAAAACCACCAAACTGGTTAGGTATGATTTAAGGGCCAAGGGTAAGTAAAATCTCAAATACCAACTCTTAAGTACCCTGAGTACTGATCACAGAAATTGTACCAATAAAATCATCGTACAGCAAGACTTTTTAGTGGAGGACTTTGCATTTGGACACTATATTCAAACAAGCAAGTCCTTTACCAATTAGTGTAACAGGAGCATAAATTTGTGATCCTGTGAAATAATTTCATATAGTGACCTTATCATCCAATAAAAATCAAGGTCCATCTCCAGCGTAACCCTCCAACTATGGGCAAATCCATCAGGAGACCTATTGCAAGACGGACTGAAAACAGCGTGGCCCCAACTGGACCGAGAATACTGTTTCTGCCGATGAAGTGGATGAAAAATAACATACTGAAGCTCACCACTGCAGTGAGTAGGTTGCATGCAAATTCAAACATTACCAACATCAAGATGTACGAATGTAACTGATGACCAATAGCGAACTACCTGCTAATATAAACTGTCACTCTTGAAATTACAATAAAAACATGGACAGAAAATGATCCAATCCTGCATAAGAACCAGTGTCTATACGCGACATGCTGCCGTGGGATTATAAACTTGGTATATATCCCGACAATTCATATTCACTGATAATAACATGCCTGATAACCACGAAACCACCAGACGGTAATGACAATCAAGATGAATCCCACATACTTGGTCATGATTGTGGATTTGTTGTACTGTACAAAGTAATCATCTTCTAAAATCCAAAAAAAAAGCTGTGAACCAAATATTCTCCCAGATATATGAACGTTTGTGAATGTACTGGTTTGCATATTGTTGGGATCATTCCAGCCATGGCATTGAAAATAGGAAAAGAATGTGCTATGGCCAAAGTGGCACTGTTTTAACAGCTTCCATAGTGCACATGGACTGGCAGAATATGAGATGATGACGTGTGGCCCCCTATAGAAGACGACGCTGAGGGACTGCCTGAAATCTTTCATAGGAATGTGGCCATTCTCCGCAGCAGGACATTATATGCAAGGGAAAGGCAAGTCTATGTCTCCCAAAGACACGAACCGACGAACGACAACGACAAACGACTCATCAGCATTTTACCTGCAAAAATAGAACATCGTCTTCTGTTCCAATCCCCCAGCCTTCCCAGCCCCGATTCGACCTCCCCCGTCTTACCTAACTACTCACCGTACCTTCCAGAAGGGGCAGAGCACCAGGGCTGGCCCTGGGGCGGACCCTGGGGCGGACCCTGGGCGAATTGCGTCCTCATCGTTCGGCTTCCACGAAATGAAGGGGAGGAAAAAAAAAGAGGGGACGCCAACTTATAACAGTTTATTTGTGTAGCTAATATAACTAATACATAACGATGGTCAAACAGGGCATTTGGAACAGCGTAAATATTTTGTCAATAGTGTAATCTAGGTTTAACATTGGCCATATTTACATCGGGTGATTAACTTATAATGTTGAAAGTGTGGTCAATAACATGAGGAATGCTGGGGGCAGTTATTAACTAATTAACTTTAACGATACTGGCTACATCCGGGATTTCATGTGACGTCATGAGTGCGTTCAGTCGTCAACCTCGTGAAAACGGGATTGCATTTTGTCCTGTTTTATTGATTTAATTTGGGTGTTAATGCGATTGGGTTTGTAAATGCGATAAAAATAAAAATTATTGCGCACATAAATATCGGTATTTTGGCAATTAATTACAGCAATTATTGAATCATGGGCCATTGTTATGTGTATGAACGCGGCCCAAAGATGATGGCGCTTATGACGTCACCAATGTTGCCGGATTTACGGCATATTTGACTGTCATGTCGAAATTTTTGTAATTAGGCTACAACATTGCAACAAACAGTAATTAATACACTAGGTAACAGTTAAAGTATGTAAGCGGATTCCACTATCCGATGGGTTGACTTTTTTCGCAAAATTAATTTGCATAAAGTATGATTCACTGTAATTCCCAGTTGACACATCTACTAGGAAAGTATAGGTAAGCAAAGACTTGTAGAACAATAAATTAAAGACACTCAACTTATCATATGCCTGTTGATATATAAGGGTCACAACATATTTCGAGAGAATAAGTAATTAGGCTACTTGCGAATACATAATAATGTAGCGGCATTAAAATCACGCGTCGGTTCGTAATCATATTGTGGACATATATATATTATCTAACAGACATGCCCTTACGATCATTCATTGTGACTTATCCGAGTCGGAAATACAATCCGGTTATAGACACATGTGATATAGTATAATATTATACTAACTGTAAGTTAATTTAATTTTAATTTTCCGTAAAAAAAATCTGACTCTTTAAACGTCATTTCTGATAGTCACAAGGAACCATGATTGTCATGCCTTTTTGTTGGTACGACAAAAATGGGTCAAAATATGGCAGAAAATGGCAGCGTTGAAATATGACGTCTCCTGTTGGACAGTGGTGCGAGAGTGGACACCGCCCATCTGGACAGGCCACAGGTCATTTGGGGTTGTGGCCAAGGCAGAACTCAAGACAGCAGTATTTTCCTGAAGACTGATACCACAAGGATATCATCCTGAGAGAAGCGCTCATATAATTGCCTCATCACGAAAATATATTGCAAGTTACACAACTCTTGGATTATTTAGAAGCGTCCTAGAGGATTCAGTGCAAAGATTCACAGAGACTTGAAGCCTTACAACATATTGTTTTTATTGGAGGGAAAACATGGAGTCAGGATCGGCGACTTTGGACTGAGCACCTCACTGATTACTCTTCACAGGCCAAGTGATTTTCAGAGCAAACAGCATGAATAGTAAATCGGCTTTTATGAAGAGAGTATGGCCCCAAGACGGATGTGTTCTCGATAGGCCTGATATACTGTATGAGTGGTCAGTATCCTACTATAGACCTGGGAATGTATACTGCATAAGCTTTCATGCAGTGGACATGGGAAGAACAAGTGAATTGACTAGCGCGCATATCAAAATATTCATAAATTATTATAATATATTATGAAATAAAATTGGCTGATAATTAGCCATATCGAGTCAGCATATATGCCTATGTGTATGTGCCGCTGTTCCTGAGATATATTTTTGCAAAAAATGTAATATGCCATGAACTAGGCGAAAAATATAAGTCGTATCGCAAGCAATAATTACGATTACAAGACACGTAGGCTACTTGAAGTCAGACATTGGGCTTCAGATTTCAATTGGCAATAACGTCATATTTTCCTTCTGTGAGAATATTTAGGAAAATTGGCATGATTTTCAATTCAATCCAAGGATGAACGTAAAGAGACCGTCGGCGGGTGACGTAGAAAAGCGTGTGTCACAAATCCTCGAAATTTTTACCACAAAATATTCGAAAGTAACACTGAAAAGTGATCAGTGTTGCTGTGTGATACAGCATTGTCAAAAAGCAACTGAATACTTCAGTGCTCCGACAGCTTGAACTCTGTCAGAAGGAGACCATGGGTCACAAATTAGACAGCGGATTCAGGGCACACAAATTCTCCAATCGGATCATTTTTCATCATAAATCTCCGGGAGTGTCCTGAGTATTCACAGACAGATTGATTCACAGAGACCTGAAGCCCCACAACATACTGTTTTCCTTGGAGGGCAAAAAAGGTCAAAGTAGGCGACTTTGGACTCAGAACCCCACCACTTAACTCGTCACAGGCCAAGTGACTTTTAGGGCAGACAGCATGGATCGCATATACCAGCTTTTATGAAGAGAATATGGCCCCAAATCGGACGTATTCTCGATGGGTCTCATCCTGTATGAGTGGTCAGTTTCCTACACACATTATGAGCTTCCGTGGACTGAGTGGACTCCACTTGGCTGCCAAACATGGAAATAACAAGTAATCAATATTGGCTGATAATAATTAGCAATTGCTATCTAAGCATATATGTAATAATAAACGTAAGTGTACGTAATACGTTTTCTAATATATGTATTTGAAATTATGTAACATATCATGAACTTCCTCGCCTGATTTAATTACACCTGGAGGTAAGGTTGTTGTGGCGAGATAACCAAGAATAAGTAAGCATCGAGTCTAGACATACCATATCCTGCTGTCACCTTATCAACATCAAAATGTAACCGTGGCTAAAATAAACACGACCAACGCAGGTCCAAGGCGAACAAGCCAGACTTTCTATCATTCTTTCTTCAAAATAATACAGAGTCACCCCTTGTGATAAGATACCTCGACGCCTTCTGTTTCCTTCCGCTGAGAATGGCGTAGTAAAAGTTGGGGACTTTGGATTGGCCAAGGAGAATATTATTTACGGTATATCTGCGAGGAAAAACCCAAGCGTACACTTCGGCAGAGGAAGCCGAAATGAATTGTTGAAAATAATTGTATTTGCGTGTTTCCTGTCTCATAATGCGCCCAATTTATTATCACAAAATTATTGAATCACGCAATTTCGTGCCTTGCATAATTATGTCTATTAGGATGTTATGAGCTTATGACAAAGCCACAAGACGAAACATTGTGACGTATTGCAAAGCTTCAATTATTTACTATTATTGCAATATCTCAGGTGGTACAGCATAGTATGCTTTCATCAATTAAATATGTGACATTCTTTCCTTTAAAATAGGTTCAATGCCTAGCATTATTATACAGTCCTATATATAAATAATTATTGATTCTATTTCAGGCAATAAGTATCCTGCTGCTGAGTGCTTCATAATAATTTATACTGTATATTTTATTGCAAATCGTGGCTTCGTTTGCAAATCGCAGGCTTCAAACACCCAGCTTGAATCACTGCTCACATTTTTTTTACGTCTCTTATTAACACCTCTATTATGACCATCGGAAGTAAAAATCCACTCACATAACTTTACCAACATAAAATATATATAAAGGCACCTTGAACTACTAGTACCAGGCAATATAGATATGGTATCATACACGTGTTCAAACAGTGTTGTATCATGTATACCTACAACAGTTCCGTATAACTGTGACCTTTCTTCATAAAAAAACAGAGACGTGAATATTGGCCTAATTTTTTATTTTGCCGACGTTGTATCTTGTATGCATACTGTAATTGCACAAAGCAAGTCAGCAACTTACATGAGACATTACGTCACAATGATGGCTACCGATAAGCTTGCAGTTACGAAATTACCACAGTCTGACATTAACTGATTACCACATCTACTTGTGACCCCTTGTCCATCACCATGCAAAATGTCCATCTTCATAGGCCATACTTTCGTCCCCGGATCTTTGTTTTAATCTGTACACCATCAGACGACCAGATGTTGCAGCCAGATGGAGAGGGGTGACCTGGTCGTGGGTCGGAGGTCCTGCTTGACCTACTTGTCCAGTAGTCCACATCTTCATCCTGGACCTGAACGCCGCAATCAACATGACTGAAGAATCTGATTACCCAAATTACTTGAACTCACCTGGAAGAGTGAACGAAGCGACTTTTAGACCACTTGACCGCATGAAAATGACCACAGATTTTGACGCCTCTGAACAGAACAAGAGGATAAGTATATAATAATTACTCACATTTAGTGAAGTGTAATCGTATGATGAAAAAAGTAGGCTATGATGCTTGGTGTTTGTACGGTGCTGTGATTCGAAGAGACGTCTTCTCTCAGGAGAATTTGCTGCCTCGAGTGTTTGAATTCATAGATAGTTCGTCCGGTATACGTAAGAATAGCTTATCTTATCACCGAGATAATGTGCCTTGTGTCAACTTCCCACTGTGGCGGTGACATATTGCCCAATAATTGCCCTCTTTTGTTTGCGCAACTTGAAATAGGCTACTTGAGGGAGCTTGGGGTTTTATCTCAGTTACGTTGCAATGAGGCAAAGTGTGCTCACCTGATGATATTATGCAATCCTCTTCCACCTGATAATAACACCACGTGGTGGATAAAAGTGCGGAATTTCTCTCAGCAAAAGGCTATTTTCTAGGGCAACATTAGCACAGTTGATTTTAGCAATTTTGGCCTGAATGTGTTCAAGGAAAATTCAATTAGTGGACGTGAAATATAACCACTTTCAGTGGACTCATTCATCAAAAATTTAGTGCTCTGTAATGTGGTGGAAATACGTACAATAAGCATATTTTTCTGATAATTAAATCTTGTGAGTTGATGTAATTTAACTGAGTATAATGGTCTGCTCATATTTTTTCCNNNNCCCCCCCCCCCCCTCGCTACGCTGATCCTGGTACTACAATAAGCCTGATGCACTTTTGCAGCGTCGTTTTGCATTAAATTTTGTCGGCTCATTTTGTCATGTCCGGGCCAAAAGGACACCAGCTGCTGCGGTCTCAAACCACGACCAGTACCATCCTACTCCGCGACCTTCCGACTGCGAGACATGTGGTGTGGCTTCCGGAATGTATTCTGGAACCCACACAATGGCTTGCGGCAACACGGCCGTCCTACCGTCCGGCTGACATATATGCACAGTATACAGTTTTACTCCCACCACAGATCGCGGTCCTCCCATTATAAATCCCTGTGCGAAGAACGGGTCCCCTGCTAGTCTTACATTATAAAACAAAGTTTGTATGTCCGGGCTACCTATCCCAATTTCAGACTACTGAGAGTGCTTACATATCCCTCTGATTGTTGAAAAAGTCCGAAAGCTCCACTTTTTATACTTTTTCTCATCGAAAAAAAGTCTTAGAGAACGGCTTTGTCCGTCTGTCTGTCTGTGGATAGGTATCAGGGCCTAAACCACAAGAGATAACGACAAACGGATTTCGGATTCGGATTCAGGGGACCCTAAATAGGTTTAATGGCCAACTTACAGTGACCGGCCACTTCCGGTTTTCCGGGTCTACTCTAGCCTCCAAGGTCAATGATGATTCAGAAATTAACCCCCCCCCCCCCCCAGCCCGACAGGACAACTCGCAGTGGGTCTGAACACGTCAGAAGGTACGTCCTACTGGTGAGTATGACGTTTCAACGTAATGTCTACGCAATATGAAACAGGGCGAAATAATTATTATTTCGCCCTTTCCGTGCTCCGAATCCTTAAACTGCAGAGCTAATAAGCCGTTATTTAAAAATAAAAAAATTGAGTAGGTATGCCAATTAATTCACATGCAATGCAAATGTAAATGTGAAATAAATACTGAAATAAAATTGTCTCATTATCATAACTTATTGTGTACGTATGATTGCAGAGTACTTCGGATTGCTGCAAAAACTTGAAAGCTATCTAAATCCAATATTTTTAGCAGAAAAATTCTGGTGGAGCATATATGCAAATTATTGTATTAATGTTGAATTAACTATATGCTCCGATAATTGAGAACAAATAATTTCATATCACCTAGGTAGGTCTAACATCGATTGCCTAAATTGCTCAAAAATTATTTACTGGCCATTTTTAAAAAACAATTAAAATGTCCTGTGAATCAATTTATTCACCTCTTTTCCAAATAATTATTCTGACAAGAAAAGAAATACATTGGGCAACTTATCTCTTAACAATATTAACTCCTCAGTTACCCAAACTTAATAAAATGTAATTTAAATAGTAGGGAAATTGAATATCCTCTTGCTTCCTGTATTGAATGTTTTTTATTAAGTTATAGTTGAAATAATTTACTCGTGAGATCCTGTACAGTACGTTTATCCTACACTAGCAGGATACCCGGCGTTGCTCGGGTTATGAAAGACTTTTCCATAGGAGTGACTCATTGATTTAGTAGTAACCTTTGCAATAATTATGGCTAT
>JYFJ02007054.1:0-17039 GCA_000934665.2 Catajapyx aquilonaris
TAAAGAGAGTTCGCGCCACGAAAGTGTAGGCCTCTGAGTGAGAGAGAAGGTCTCCCAAGAAGAGTGTAGGCGCTTGACCCTTCTGGGCTTCCGTACGAAACTCTACATGGAGCATGCATTTTATCTATTTGACACTACTGAAAAATTTACCTTCTGGAGATGGGCCGCCCTTTGGCAAATAACTTCTTCAATTGGGAAGCGCATTTTACCAATTACTCTTTTATATAAACACGTGAACTGCAGTAATACGTGCTTTACTAAATTTGTCCATGATTTCCAAACGCGGGGTTTCTGCAGTGCAATGCACAAATTGTTTTGACGATTTATGATTCATGTATACAGGGTGGTCGGTAAATGGCGCACAAGCTTCTGGTAGCGAGATTCGTGGTGAAACACCAGTATATGGAAGTGAAGGTCATATTGCTCTACGATGCCTGGTTAGGGCTCACGAGGCCTCCAAAGTTTGGGCCAAATCATGACGTCACATCCGCCCGCGAAAGTCAAACACTACCGTATCGCTACTGTCTGTGATTTCGTTGCCAGGGATTGCCATGTTGACATCCCCCACATTTCCACCCTACAATGGAACCGTATAAACTCATAATGGACAATGCCTGGCAACGTCCCGGCGAGTTTATACGGTACCATTGTAGGGTGGAAATGTGGGGGATGTCAACATGGCAATCCCTGGCAACGAAATCACAGACAGTAGCAATACGGTAGTGTTTGACTTTCGCGGGCGGATGTGACGTCATGATTTGGCCCAAACTTTGGAGGCCTCGTGAGCCCTAACCAGGCATCGTAGAGCAATATGACCTTCACTTCCATATACTGGTTTTTCACAACGAATCTCGCTACCTGAAGCTTGTGCGCCATTTACCGACCACCCTGGTATACAATATGCCTGAAGAGCGTCAGCAGGAAATGGATCGAAAATGCTGTATGTGGCAGGAATGCGAGTAGGCCTAAAATTGACAGAAATGCAAAATTGCATTGGGAGGGAAAGCTAGTCGCCAAATGTGGCGACTTGACATCTTGATTTGGTCCCCAATGGATAACTTCAAGTCGCAACATGCGACTGGCGCCCGTTTAATTTCGAACCCTGTTGCAAACTAATTTTCAGAGTGGAGCCCAACATGTCATCCTCTGGGGACAATGCACCTACTGCAGGAGGACTGTCAGCCCATATTGACACCATGCGTCTGGAATGCCTGAAGATCCTTGCAGACAGGGCGCAGCATGCAGAGCGTATGTACTGCCTCATTGAGCAGGACGTCCACTATCTGCTGGGTCGCCAGCAAGGGTTGAACAACTACCTGACGCAGAGGCTGATGGACTCCCGTGAGAGGATGCATGCCGTGCACGAACATTATGGGGTTGTGGCGGGGGAGAGGGTCCTGCTCAACTTCCTCAAGGAGAAGAAGGAATTTGAGGAGCAAGCCAGCTCACACATGGACGCAGGAATGCATGAGGAGATGAAGCTGCAGATGTGGCTGCAGGAAATGGAGCAGTGTCGTATCCAGTGCTCAAAGGCCCTGGAGGATCGGAAGGCTGAGGTTCACAGCACCAGCTCACAGCTCATGGAAGAAGTGAGCCAAGGCATCTCGTTGCTGAGCGTAGGAGAAGTAGACGCGCTGCATCGCGTCCTGGAGTGTTACCTGGCGCGATTCGGTAGGGAGGAGGCCTACCTGAAGGGCATCCAGGAGCTACAAGAGGAGGAGCACTTGGCCAAAGTGGCTCACCACAAGAAGGCTCTCTGTCTTATTGAACTGGTGCAGGGAATCCAGCACCAGAAGGTGGATAGGAAGGTGGGTGTGTTGGAGGCCAAGGAGAGGCTGTACTGGGAAGTAACGCCAAGAGTTACGCAGGGAGAGATGGTGGCGTTGGTTTGTGGAAGCTTGACGAGGGAAGAGTTGAAGGCACAGGTGAAGGCAATGGTGAGAATGTGTGCGGGGCAGTGTCAGAAGTTGCAGGAAGAGGAAGAGAAGTACAAGAAGGAGATCCAGATATTGGAGGGGGTGCTGAAGGCAGAGCTGGACACGGTGCGGGAGAAGGGCAAGGATGCAGGGAAGGCGTACGACGAGTGGAAGCCAATGTTAGCCTAATTCAGCTGCCCTAAGCTTAGGGCAGCTGAATTAACATTGGCTTCCACTCGTCGTGATGACGTAATATGTGTACGGCTGGGAAGGAACCTAGGTTACAGTTAGACGCCGTACACATATTACGTCATCACGGTTTTGACATTTCTGAACCCCCCCCCCCGCCATACTTTTTTATCAATTTGAGCCCTCCCCCCTCCCCAGATTTTCGGTGTTTGGTTGGTTTATTCATCCCAAATTGGACCCCCCCCCTCCCCCTCTCGTCAATCTTTGGTCATCAGGTAGCAACCCCCCCCCCCCGGTATATGATGACGTAATATGTGTCAAGTTTAATTTTTTTGGAGCAATTTGTCCCTTGAACATATTTGTTTTATGTGCATTCCTCCTGTGCAATATGTTAGACGAGAAACGGAACCGGACAAAATTTGCGCTTTTCATTCCCTCAGACTGTGTGGCTTCTAATGTACGGAAAACGAGAGAACGATCAGACGTCATTGTTGCTTTTTGTTGACACTCACTGTTTACCTTGATGACGTCTGATTGTTCTCTCATTTTCCGTACATTAGTGCATATAGTTTTGTGCAACACTTATAGGGTCAGTTTGTCATATTTATTGCTCAGACTTTGTGCAATATTTTAAACAGATTAATTGTGCAAGAGTACCCTGGTTTTTAATAAAGTGAGTGTATTTTACGATGATTTTAGATTGATTTTAGATGACGGAGTTTTTGAGCGATTGCCTTACCCCAGGGCCTGAGTTCTTTTTCCCCTTTTCTGGAAAGGACATGGGTTAAATCCTTATGGAAAAGTGCCCCCAGATGGATTTGGCTGAAACTTAGTCAGCTAATAGACCTTGTCCTCATGGTCAATTGTTCTGAAGGCCGAAGAAAATCTATCGTGCCGTTTGGCCGCGAGAGGCGCCGAAAATCTGAATTTCAAAGTTGTCCGATCTTGGTGAAAATTACGCACACTGTAGAGTTTGACGAGCTAAGTCGAATACGCTACAGGACAATTTTCTCCGACAAACCATTTTATAGTTATAGTTAGTTTTATATATGTATAGGTGACAATATAATTAGGTCTATAATAGCCTCGACATAAAAGTGTATCGCAGGCTACATGCAAGATACATACATACATAAATACATACATACAACATGCAATATGGTCCTTATTGGGTCCTCTGGAAGTAGATGAATACATACACATGAAACATAGAACCCAACAGATAATATTTTATAGTAGGCTACTTCAATCAATGTCATAGGTTTCCTCAACCAGGCGGTTCTTCTATGACCACTATGAGGTGTATTGTAGTGTATATTTGTATAGTACAGCATAGTATGCCTACATAGGGTCGATGCAAAATCCGGAGGTGCACAACGCTACAGCGAGCCGGTCGACTCTTCAATTGCTGCAGAAGGCGAAGATCACGGACGTGTAATCGAGCCCATATCCGACTTCATTTTGCCGTCTGAACCCAGTTTAAACCACCCTCGAAGGTGGTCTGAGTTAGACCGCGGTATAAACCCCGTCTCGAGGCTAATCCTCATCTTTACAAACGGAACCCTGGTTTAAACCGCGATCTAATTGAGCCGCTGTTTAAACTCCGTCTTTGCAATCCACCCATATGTATAGTCCCAGTAAAAGGCCCGATGTTGAAGTCTAATTTATCCGTATCGTGGTCAAATTGTTTATAAGAGAAAATTATTCCATAGCGCATTCGACTCAGCTCATCGAACTCTACAGTGTGCGTAATTTTCACCAAGATCGGACAACTTTGAAATTCCGACTTTCGGCGCCTCTAGCGGCCAAACGGCACGGTAGATCGGCCTTCAGAACAATTGACCCTGAGGACAAGGTCTATTACCTGACCAAGTTTCAGCCAATCCATCTGGGGGCACTTTTCCATAAGGATTTAACACATGTTCTTTGATGAAGAGTGATATTAATGAATAATAATCCGAGGACTGCCCGGATTACCCCCGGATTACCTAGTTACCTGATCAAAATGACCTCGCGACCCATTTTTGAGGGGGGCAGTCGGGTAGAGGTCAAATCATAAAATTCCGACCTCACTGATTTTCTTGAAATTCGATGCATTGACATGTGCCCTCCTCCAACATGGGTCACAGGATCATTTCGAGCAGTCTGTCACATAATAATCATTTCAGTGTGACAGGTTCGCTCTTGTCTCAAAGCATAGCAGATTTTCTCTAATATTTGCAATTATTTGCTTGCTTTGCAATGCACCACTAAAAAAGTACAGCACAGTGAAGAAATCTTGCTTGCTTGTGCTAGGAATCTATTTTCTAATATGTGGTTACTATCACTAACTTGATTGCATAGTTTCTATTGATGAAATACTACAAAATTTTCAATTTCAAGTGGTTATTAGTAAAGAAATGCATTTAAAGGAAGATTTTCTTCAAAGTGTGCTTCTGTGCTAGGTTGAAAAATATTAAGTTAGATTGTGAAAGGGCCATTATCGCATTCCTGAAATATTCTCTGACCGCAACGTACAATAAGTTACCAGTTTGGTACTAAAAGAGTTATGTAGCCTACCGAAAATTGAATAATTATATGATGGCGCAAAAATTGTGGAGCAAAATGTTATGATGCACTCTCTCATTAACCAGAAGTAATTGACGTAAAATTTTAATTTAAATGAGACATGTCTATAATGGACTCTAGATATAGAGAAAATTAATTGCAGACCCTTATTTGTCTTGGTAGGCAATTTCCTACCAAGAGCTCTTGTCCTATACCTATTTCTGCTATGTTCAGTCTAAATATATTGAGTAAGGTAAATTTTTACAGAATGGAGGAACCAACCCAGTGCAGTGCCCAGTGGTGTGAAAAGTTTGCTGATATCTCATAGAGATCTCACTCCCAATAGTATATTTCTCTGCACTTCGTATTATGTAATTCTTAGGAATATGACATATTTGTTGTTTCTTGTTAATACAATATTTATTTGGACCATGAGGACTTGTTGGGAAGTAAGTGTGACCTCTACTGTTCAAACATTTCATTGCTTACTTGTGATTGCTATTTTTTTTTTATATGGATGCATCTGGGTGTTGCAATGCACTTGTGAATATCTGTTTGTTGCCTTGGCCAATTCATGAGGGACAGGCAGTGATACTTTGTGCCATGTAACATAATATGTACCGTATTGATTGTACAGTACATGTACCAGTGGTTTTGACACTCTAAATAATAGTTGTTCTTGAAAATGCTGTGCGTTCCAATGGATTTAGTGATTGAACTACTCCCAAAGCCTTGCCATTTTTCAGCCATGATCTAACTGGCATTGTCTCGCAATGTATATCCACAGCTCCGATATGCTTTTGAACCCCCATTGTCTGAGAGGGAATCAGACGCAAAAGAAATTCTGTCTAGTTGCAGTCGCGCCTTTATTTTTAAATGGCTACCGGGATCTTTCGCGATAGAATCCAGCAGCTATTGTGTCCGATTGTATCGTGACAGTCCTATACGTGGTACAAGCCAAAGTATCTAGTCTTTAAAGCAGCATAAACATGTAGACTTCAGTAGTAGTAGACATTAAAAGAATGTATAAGTTACATCAAAAACCTGTGAATAGCTCATTATTACGATGTCTTTGATCATTTTCCGATTGTTTTCTAATTATCCGGCTGGAGGGACACCCGTGCAGTCATTAGCCAAGATAAACGCGAGTACTCGTATACAGTGTAATTTTTAGATTCAATTTTGTACAGGTATTTACAGTATATCAGAAATGACAGAAGTTTCTATTATTTTGTTGTTGGAATTACTCCATTTTACCCAAGTAATTTTTATACATGCTGTAGGCCTACTGGATACTCCTAAGTTTACAAAACATTAATATTCCTTGTGGTAGAGAGACACAATAATAGTCAATAACATTCAAAAAACAGCAGTGACATAGCAAAAGAGGTGGATGGCTGATGATGGCGGTAGACGACAGCCAGCTCCGATCGGAACTCATGCATTCCGCACAACAAAAGTTGGCCTCTGAAGGTTTTGGAAATATCAGAATTGAGTTCCTCGACCCTGAAACTCAGGAAATGACCCCGAAATGACTACCTCACCCCATCAGATACTCCGCAAACACGAGATTTTCACTGACGCAGTTTTTAAAACTTTGCGTGACTGTACAAAAATTACTGGAAACTGTTGGTAGTTGGTCTAACCCTGGAAACACTCCCATAAGGTGCCCAGAACGTGGTAAAAATCGATTTAGGCTCGCAGTGTATAATTCCGTCAAAAAAATAATGTCGGACTAGAAGGACAGGCAAGTGGCGGGGTGAGGCGAACCAAGGAAGTGGGTCCAACCCAGGCGTTTGCACTCCGATGGTGGGCGACAGTGATGGGTGAGTACTGGGCACATCCCCCTCCCCCAGCATCCACCGTACACTGGCACGTAACTCGAGTTATCCGTCTCAAATCGCAGGCGCAGGTTTCCCCATGCAGAGCGCCTGTTTTCATAATAAGCGGGAAATTTTGTTATCTGGGTGACGTCACATACTGCTACGCGATAATTGGCCAACGGCGTACGCTTCCTTCCATTTACCCTGGGTACACAAGGCACGTTTTGTCCACAGACGCACAGAGACGCCTGAAACTTGGCATTGTGAGCGTGAAACCAACCAGCTGTCCAGGCGGAGGCTCCTTGTCACTGGTACCACAGTGTAGGACAGGTAAGCATCAAAAATGTTCATGCGACACTCATTCTGACACTTGAAAACCAGTGTTCGAAACTGAGATGCAGGAGCAGGAATGGCATCTGAAATATAGATTACTCCTGGAACCGTGACGTGAGGTCAGATATAGGTTATAGGTCGTGATATAGGTTGTAGGAAAGATGCATGATGGGTAGAATGATGAGCTACATCACATGACACTTTAGCACATACAATGTATTAGGTCAAATTGGGTTGGCCCATTCAGTACGAATCGCACCGAAAGGGAAAGTTATCTTGATGGACATTTCAGCAAGGTCACAATGGTCACAATAGTAAATATTGTTCTGTGAGGGTTTTTCCATGGAAACCTTGATGACGTCAGATCGTTCTCTCATTTTCCGTACATTAGTATGTGATTCATTGATTGATTGATTACATTAGTATATGAGATCTATGGCACTAGGAGTGTATAGCATCATAAATCTCGAAACATGGAGCAATATATGCATGCAGTTTTTCTTTTTGTCTCTCCTGAAAAATTTACCTCGTGGAGATGGGCCCTTTGGCAAATAACTTCTACAATTGGGAAGCACATTTTATCAATTACTCTTTTTTATAAACACGTGAACTGCAGTAATACGTGCTTTATTAAATTTGTCCCTGATTTCCAGACGCAGGGTTTCTGCAGTGCAATGCACAAATTGTTTAGACGATTTATGATTCATGTATATACAATATGCCTGAAGAGCTTCAGCAGGAAATGGATCGAAAATGCTGTATGTGGCAGGAATGCGAGTAGGCCTAAAATATTATTGACAGAAATGCAACATTGCATTGGGAGGGAAAGCTAGTCGCCAAAAGTGGCGACATAGACATCTTGATTTGGTTCCCAATAATGGATAACTTCAAGTCGCAACATGCGACTGGCGCCAGTTTAATTTCGAACCCTGTTGCAAACTAATTTTCAGAATGGAGCCCAACATGTCTTCATCCTCTGGGAACAATGCACCTACTGCAGAAGGACTGTCAGCCCATATCGACAGCATCCGTCTGGAGTGCCTCAAGATCCTTGCAGACAGGGCGCAGCATGCAAAGAGTCTGTACTGCCTCATTGAGCAGGACGTCCACTATCTGCTGGGTCGCCAGAAAGGGTTGAACAACTGCCAGCTGCAGAGGCTCAAGGACTTCCGGGAGAGGATGCATGCCGTGCACTCACACCATTGGACTATGGCGGGGGAGAAGATCCAGCTCAACTTTCTCAAGGGGAAGATGGACTGTGATGAGCAGGCCAGGTCACACATGCACACAGGGAAGCTTGAGGAGGTGAAACTGCAGCTGTGGCTGAAGGAGGTGAAGCAGTGTCGCATCCAGTGCTCAAAGGCCCTGGAGGATCGCCAGGCTGAGGTTCACAGCACCAGCTCACAGCTCATGGGAGAAGTGAGCCAAGGCATCTCCTTGAGCGTAGAAGAAGTAGACGCGCTGCATCGCGTCCTGGAGTGTTACCTGGCACGATTCAGGACGGAGGAGGCCTACCTGAAGGGCATCCAGGTGCTACAATTGGCCAAGGTGGCTCACCACAAGAAGACTCGCTCTCTGATTGAACTGGTGCAGGAAATTCAGCACCAGAAGATGGATATGAAGGTGGGTGTGTTGGAGGCCAAGGAGAGTCTGTACAGGGAAGTTATGCAGAGAGGGATGGTGGCGACGGTGGTTCGTGGAAGCGTGACGAGGGAAGAGTTGAAGGCACAGGAGAAGGCAATAGTGACAAAGGGTGCGGCGCAGTGTCAGAAGTTGCAAGAAGAGGAAGAGAAGTATCATACAAGAAGGAGATCAAGATATTGGAGGGGGTGCTGAAGGCAGAGCTGGACAGGGTGCGGGAGAAGGGCAAAGCTGCAGGGAAGGCGTACGACGAGTGGAAGCCAATGTTAATTCAGCTGCCCTAAGCTAGGTTACAGTTAGACGCCGTAGGCTACACATATTACGTCATCACGTTTTTGACATTTCTGAACCCCCCCCCCCCCGTCATACTTTGTTATGATGTTATCATTTTGAGCCCTCCCCCNTTTATTCATCCCAACTTGGACCCCCCCCCCTCCCCCTCTCGTCAATCTTTGGTTATCAGGTAGCAACCACCCCCCACCCCCCCGTCTATGATGACGTAATATGTTTCAAATGTATTTATTTTTGAGCAGTTTGTCCCTGGAACATATTTGCTGTGCAAAGTTAGATGTGAAACGGAACCAGAAAAAATTTGCGTTTTTTGCATTCCCTCTGACTGTGTGCCTTCAAATGTACGGAAAACGAGAGAACGATCAGACGTCATCATTGTTGCTTTTTGTTGAGACTCACTGTTTACCTTGATGACGTCTGATCGTTCATTTTCCGTACATTAGTGCACGATTTGTGCAATATTAATATACGGTTATTTTGTCATATTTATTGATCCTTTGTGCATTATTATTTTAAACAGATCGTGCAAGATGAGAACCTTGGTTTTTAATAAAGTGCATTTTAACCTTTTGATGACGGAGTTTTTGATAGATTGCCTTACCCCAGGGCCGGAGTTCTCTTTCCCCTTTTCTGGAAATTTGATGAAGAGTGATATATATCACTCTTCATCAATCGTGGATTGGTAGTTTTAGCCACAAATTTGGAGGTCGGTTTGAGGTTAGCTCGTTTTGCTTCGAATCCTCTGAAGCTTTTTTACGATAATATGGAGAGTGTTACAATGCTGATTCCCCCACTCGTGAGACAGTCACATGTATATGTTTCATAGAGATACGAAAAAAATTAAATTTAACACATTTAACATGATGGGAAAAAAATTATCACATTGGAGCTGGTTTGATATGCACACAAACTTGGAGTTAGCTGCTTTTGCTTGAAATAAATGTCTTGGAGTTAGCTGGTTTTGCTTAGGACACGCACATTTGGGGCCATTTTACACCCATTTCTATGTGGCTGTGCTGCACCATATTATTTTGGGTACTTGGCGGTAGAGGACAACATGGCGATCGATCCCATTGCCACTTCAAACTCATTTTCCCCCTCTATTGGAGTTAGCTGCTTTTGATTGGGAGCTCCTCTTTGAAAGTTCTTAGTGCTGTAGGTTGCTGCTGTGGTATCTATAATTGAAGGGTTGCCTCCGACAACGTTGTATGTTACATATTCTGAAGTTTGACATACAACGTTGTCGGAGGCAACCCTTCAACTATACACATTCCAGTGCATTTGCACAGTTATTAATACTCAGTCACATTTTCTATAAGTCTGTTTCATTATTTACGCACTTGTTAATAAATATGTTTGGATATATAAACGTTTCCTTTTTCTTGTGTTGTGATACTCAGGTTCACCTGCTTGAGTGCCTAAGGTTTTTAAAATACTGTATATAGCAAACTCAGATGCATGTGGAGATTACAACCTTAAGTTGTGATGTGCAACATATAGGGGGTTGCAATATGAAACCTCATTGCAAGCTACTAACAACCTCAGGTTGATCATTACAACCACTGCACTGGTTGTACAAAACAACCTCTGAATAATGTTGGAAATTACAACCTATAGTCGTAATCTGCAACATATGGAGTTGTAATATGAACCCTCATTGCAAGCTACTAACAACCTCAGGTTGATCATTACAACCACTGGTTGTACAGAACAACGTCTGAATAATGTTGGAAATTACAACCTTAGTCGTAATCTGCAACACACGGGGTTGCAATATGAAACCTCGCTGCAAGCTACGAACAACCTCTGAATAATGTTGGAAATTACAACCTATAGTCGTAATCTGCAACATACGGGGTTGCAATATGAAACCTCGTCGCAAGCTACTAACAACCACAAGTCACATATTACAACCCAAGGTTGTAAAGAACAACCTCTGAATGAGTTGCCAGTTGCAACCTGTTGTGGTTGTCTGTGAAACAAAACAACCTCCTGCAACCTCGTGAAAGCAACCTCTTTGCAAGCTACGAACAACCTCTGAATAATGTTGGAAATTACAACCTATAGTCGTAATCTGCAACATGCGGGTTGCAATATGAAACCTCGTTGCAAGCTCCTAACAACCACAAGTTACATATTACAACCTAAGGTTGTAAAGAACAACCTCTGAATGAGGTTGCCAGTTGCAACCTGTTGTAGTTGTCTGTGAAACAAATCAACCTCCTGCAACCTCGTGAAAGCAACCTCTTTCCAACCTCCGTACAACCTGGTCTTGCAACCTGCACACAACCTCACTACAACCTTAAAATTTCCGTAAGGGATTAATGAATAATAATCCGCGGGCTGCCCGGATTACCCCCGCATTACCCGGATTACCTAGTTACCTGGTCAAAATGACCTCGTGACCCATTTTGTGGGGGGCAGAGGTCAAATCATAAAATTCATACCTCACCGATTTTCTTGAAATTCGATGCATTGGTAGCCCACCCCAAGGGATGACAAACGCACCTATATAGTTACCTGATCAAAATGACTCTGTGACCCATTTTTGAGGGGGGCAGAGGTCAAATAAAATTCCGACCTCACCGATTTTCTTGAAATTCGGTGCATTATTGACATATGCCCCCCTCCAACATCGGTCACAGGGTCATTTCGAGCAGGTGACTATAGGTGCATTTTCATCCCTTGTGGTGGGCTACCAATGCACCGAATTTCAAGAATATCGGTGATGTCGGGATTTTATTATTTGATCTCTGCCCCCTCAATAATGGGTCACAGGGTTATTTTGATCAGGTCACTATAGGTGCGTTTTTCATCCATTGGGGTGGGCTACCAATGCACCGAATTTCAAGAAAATCGGTGAGGTCGGAATTTGACCTCTGCCCCCTTCCAATAGGGTCACTGCGTCATTTTGATCAGGTAACTATATGTGCGTTTTTCATTGATGGTGTTATTGGGCCTGGACATGGCAAATGCGGGAGCTGTAGATCCAAATTTATAGTCCTCTACTCCAGGAACTTAATTCAAGAGAACATACTATCATGCAAGAAAAGGTAGAGCTACATCAGGTACAGTATTTCATGAAATACGTTCTAGGGCAGCTCTTCTCATCATCAGTGATGTTGTCCGCAAGCCACGGGCTGTCAGTCCGCCACTAGTTCACAGCGGTAAAAATATAACTTGCTGTATAATATGTATTGGTACTGGCAGCATCACTTTTAAAATGCACTGGAATTTGGACTTATACAGGGCTATTCATAAGTCTTGACCCTATTTTAAAAATTCACCAAAAATACACTACACAACAGATAGTTGTAATTAATATACCAAAAGAGCGAGAAAGGATCCGAGTTTCTTTTACACACATTACAAAAATGTTCTATGTGTCCTCCTCTGGAGATGCGGCACACATCTAGCCGATACTCAATTTCGCCCCATACGCGAGCAAGCATGTGACATGCTTGCTCGCGTATGGGGCGAAATGGAGTAAATTTTTGTTAGGTCAATCATTGAGAGTTTGTGACAGCCATGGTGATGCGGTGGCGAAGTTCCTGGACATTGGCAGTGAGTGGAGGCACAAAGACAGTGTCGTTCACAAATCCCAGTAAGAAAAAGTTGCGAGTTAAATCGGGTGACCAGGGTGGCCACCGCATTAACACCTCATCATCGGGACTTGTGCGTCCAATCTAACGTCGTGGTAGGTTTTGGTTGAAGTACCATCGCACCTGGGTATGGAAATGAGGTGGAGCACCATCTTGTTGAAAGAGGTAATCCTCCATGTTCATTTATAATGTATAATTTATCATTTTCTAACTATTGCCTCCTAGCGGCACAGCAAGGCTACAACACGAGAGGGGTTTGCTGTAAAAAAAACTCGGATCCTTTCTCGCTCTCTTGGTACATTAATTACAACTATCTGTTGTGTAGTGTATTTTTGGTAAATTTTTAAAATAGGGTCAAGACTTATGAATAGCCCTGTATAAACATCCATGATTATTGAAGTCGATGGGGTTGGGGTGGTATTGCCTGCCCACCCCTGCAACGTCACCGGTGCTTGGCGCAGTATAGCCATTGCTACTGTTGCGCCATTAAACCGTCAATCAATCAATTAATCAAAAAATTCAATAATGTTCAGTTGGCATAAAAATGATAAAATCACACAAAACGTTATTCATATTTCATAGAGTCTAATGTAATAACTTTTGCATTCGTAATAGCTAGTACGCTATATTCGGCGTGAATGCTTACATTCTTAAATGCTATAATAAAACACAGGAATATTTATAATGGAGTTTTATAGTTTGTACATATTTTAGAAAAAGAATTTTTTTTAAACCGTAATAAATATAAATATGATAAAAATGAGCTATATCTGACAACCTCGGTTTGCATTATTTATTTTTCCACCATCATCTGGGGAGTGGGGACGGAATCTAGTCAAAAGTGGAATTTCCCCTCAGGATATGGTGACAATCACATGACACATGACGTGCACATGACCGCTGTCATTTGTGTCTGCCCACCGTAGCCGGTCTACGCCACTGGGTCCACGCTAAATTTCATCCCCCTTCAGTCTGTAAGTAAGCTTCAGCTCCTAGGCTTAGCAAGCCAAGTGACTCCAAGTGCCTATCTTATTTTTATACGGTATCTATTTATTTCATGTCAGTACCTGACGACCCTGGAAGACGTGCCTTTTTGTGATGCCATGTGACAAAGGCTTCATAAATAATGGGAAATGGTGCTGCCATAGGAGGAATGCCTCTATTTAATAGACGAGAGTCTCCGCAAAGCCCCACGAAAATGGATTACAAGAGCCGTCTTGAGCACAAACTGTACCTGGTGAGCAGTGCAAGTTGCTTGCGGAGAGTTCATAACCAGACGTGTATGTTTTCAGGCACGAGAGAGTCCAGAGCCTGTCTTTGACCTGTCGGGTTGCAACCTGAAAGATGTGCCTGCAGGCATATTTTCGTTATGCAAAGTATTCCGGAAGGAATCACTATGGCTGCAGGTACATGGGCATTTTGTGGAAGTTTTTTATTGCGGAAGTCTTTAATCCACTGAATTACTTTGCAGGAAAACATCTTGACGTCTCTTTCTCGAGGAGGCGTGCTAAGTGATTTGGTTCTTCTGCAAGTCTTAGATATACACAGTAATAAATTCTCCAAGCTACCGACTGAGATTGGACAATTAACGCAACTGAGGGTATGTTTGTTTTGGACAGATTTAAGTAAGACAGCAAATCTGTAGGATTCCTTTTAAATTCATGGATCAATATTTTTGGTGCATATGATGTGTATTGGCATGAATGAAAAAGTGAAAGTGAAAATTGTGAAAGAAGTAGCCAAAGTGGGGTATTAAGGTCAAGTAGCGAAATTTCAGTGTAAAAAAATTCTCAAATGGGCACTGAAAGTGATTGGCATACAATGAAATCCTGGTGGCAGGCAGGGCGATTTTTGGCGCTGCCAGCTGCCGCAAACTGGCCGCGCCGCCACGTGTTTGCATTGAATCATGTGAAGCCTTTCACACGAGATGCAACTTTTCTTGCGGCCAGACATGCATTTTGAGACTATAGCTCATCAGGCAGCACGTCCGTGGTGGCGAACAAATCTGCAACACGCCGCCAGAGCAGCGCCGCCTGATTTATGCGGCGGCGCTGCCATAGTGGCCTGGTGTGAAAGAGACGTAAGGGGGAATTGATAAGTTTTCCTGCCTATAACACTTTCTCACCTGTACCCCTCAGTTTACCTGGTCTCCAGATCGTAAAGCTACTTTGGGTTGGTCCCTTGAAAAGTGTTGTATCGAGGTTTTACTGTGTGCAGAAATTTTTACTCTCATTTGTGCAATAATAATTGTTGAAGGTACCCAGTTTTTAGAGTGGCATTATATTCAACAAGGGCCTCTTGTAGAAAAGCATTAGGGAAATTTTAAAATATGTGTAGCTGTTCACGGTGCACAATCTGACAAAATTGGAGATTTTTGCCATAATTTGAGTTGATACCATCTGCCAAATGACCAAACGACATTAATGAAAATAGTGATTGTGCAGTGGAGGTTGCATTGTGTGATATCCTTTCAAATGGATTATTACAAAATATTGTATGCTTGACACTTGCTACTGCCTGTTGACTTTTAGTGAAAATCTTTGATATCAATGCATGACATTAATCTGAGATGGTTATATGATAAAACTTACAGATTATTACCTTTCAGGTTCTAAATGCTGCTAATAATCACCTGAAACACCTCCCAAATTCACTGGGGAACTTAGTCCATTTACAACATTTGAATGTATCTGACAATGTGCTCAAGAACCTTCCTGAGACCATTGGAAATTTGACATCACTGTCAACACTGGATATAAGAGGAAATAAAGATCTGAAAGCATTACCCAAAGAATTATGCCAGGCAAAGATGCTGGAAGTCATACATTTGGATGCAGATAGATTTGTGTTTCCACCTTCTGAAGTTGCCTCGGAAGGGACTGAATCTCTCATGCGTTACTTATGTGCAGGTAAGTTTTACATTTGCAAACATGTCAAGAGTCATGTTAATTTGTGGTTATTTTTCAGAATCTGATGTGGAATATGTTTCTCCTTCTGAGTGTCAGCCAGTAGTAGTGACACACACTTTCCAGGGCCAGAGCAGTTTGAGCAAATTGCAGGCATATGATGATGAACTTCAGGTGTGCAGTACTGTCGTGCATTATTAACTTTTGATGCCTGGCTTGGAATGGGCTGAATGAGAGGGAAAGCTAACCTATCAGTTGATTTACTAGACAAGCTTTTGCATTGTATTAGAATTTAAATGTTTCAATTTAAAATTCACTAGAAGCTGTTATTTTTTTAGCTTGTTGCGCCCTTAACCAGGTGCCCTATTCTATAGCAACTGCTATATTCGACGACCTGGGAGTAATGGGACACCTGGATTGGGGTGAAACAAGTTACACAAAAATAACTACTTCAGGCGATATTAGTGATAATTTAAAATGACTCACGAACTTGGAACACCCTGTATATGAGAAACCCATTCCCAAGGTTGGCATAAGTTAATAATGGCAGGACTACTGCAGGAATTTAATATTACTCTGTTGGCCATGTTGCATAGACGAGCTTTTAATGTTTCTTGTTTATTTGAACATATGCAGTATACTGTAGTAATTGTTACTTGATGAATGAGTTTGTAGAGTACTTAACCCACATATGCTTAGTAACGGCCGAACAATCCACAATGTGGTTGATTTTTACTGTTGCATTTGTGATGATGCTGCTAGTCGAATTGCTTGTCCCAATTAGAAGCTTTTGAGCTTTTAGGACATGTTGCATTCACTATGTTTAAACCCTGATGTTGGAAGTGTAGGCTCAGGCCATTATTTTTAAATGACTGCCTTAAAGGAATTGATAGTGTCTTGCAGGACAATGCTGAAAGTAATTTTGATAGTGTCTTCTAGGACAATGCTGAAAGTAATTCTTTAGATCTTTGCTTCACAAAAGTTTGCAAATTTGCTTCTGAAATGGAACAAAAAATTGCTGATTCTCACTGCGTTTTTGGTTTTTCTGTTACATTTTGATAAATGGAGAGAAACCGCAATGTGGTAAAATTTATAATCTGCCTAGGAGATAATTAGTATTATCAGCACGACTTATTTGAGCATACCTGTAGAACACCTGTCCTACACTTCAATGCTATTGAACAATGAATGGGACAAAACCAGTGGATATTGGAGCAGTTGTGAGCCCATAGGTAGATCATATGTAGCATAGGTACTGTGGCTCTTGCCTGATTCACATTGTCTGACCCTCAAATGTGCAATTTTTGACCCTTTGTTGAGTTCACTCGTAGATGGCTACAGAACCAAAATCAGAATAATTACACACCACTTTTTGCCTGATCAGCTGTGTACTGACTACTATCCTGAATTTTTTGAAAGTACGACTACACTGGCAAGATTTTAAATTGCATTTAATTATCAGTCATTATCATTATCATTTTGAACGCACTCTGAATCAGTTTTACAGACAGTAATTGCACTTTTACTAATTGTAATCACTATAATAGACATGTTCAGGGTTGCTGAGAGAAGGATGAACAAGGAGGAATAATACATAGAGTGAATAATGAAACAAGGTGATGATTAAGGGCGCACGGTCACGACGATTTTTCCCACTCGCGGAGGCCAAGTTGGGCCGAGGGACGGGTGCAGCGTTGTGTTCGCACCGCCGGTGTGGCCGTCTCGCTGGAGGTGCGGACCTGAAATTGTCACAGCATGGCGAGGAAGAGCCAATTGAGCCTCCCGACCAAG
>JYFJ02007055.1:0-18173 GCA_000934665.2 Catajapyx aquilonaris
AGGGTGGGCAACCTACAGCCCGCAAAGACAATTTGTGCGGCCCGCGCAAAAATCGGAATTCCTGAAAATTTTGAAAAATTAGAATTGCACAATTTTGTCTGTGCCTTTCTTTTTAATTATTTTAAATCCACAAAAACTTCGTTTTTTTATTTATACACGTCACTTAGTTAATTTTATCGATTTTCAGAGAATTTAATAATAATTTATGCAATTAATGGAAGTTCATTTAAAACGATGAATATATAATTTTAAACTTTTTAATAATTTCTTTTGTTAGATGCGGCCCGTCAAATTTTTTAAATCTCTATGCGGCCCATGGAGAAAAAAGGTTGCCCACCCCTGAGTTAGGGGAGCAAGGCTGGATTATTCAGAGGCCCTCGAGCTAGCTTTTGCTTCTTTGAAACTGGAGGAGCGGACGTGACGTCACGAATCTTTGAAGGCGCCGTACGCATTAACTATGCAACGGCGGCCAAAACTAATTGCACATCCCTATATTAGTTTTGTGAGTACTACCTGGTGATTATCTGTAAGTTTCCCTTCACCCTGTATTGTCAGAAAATATGGAACAACTAGTTTGTGACTGCTGCAAAATTCCATGGCCAAGAGTAGGCTGTAAATAGGAATGAAAATAAATTAGGACCTGCTTGATTTTTACTGTCTATTTAAGAGTCTAATTTGACTTTTTAGGAACTAACTGCCTACTTTTTTGAGGGGTTTTTAGAACCTAAAAATCCAGTATCTTTAATAACACAGGCCTGCGATGAAATTTTTTTCTTTAAAATGATTTCTTAAAAGTGATTTCTATGTTTTTTTTAATGTTGATTTCGGGGAAAATACGCAAAATCTTCTATCACCCACAGTTTTTGAGATATATCGTTTCAAAACTTTGAAGGATTTACTAAGGGTCTTTCCGAATCAAGTGGGCCGGATCTTGGTCAAAATAATCACAGATGTACTCAACTATACGTTAATGCTGCTTATAAAATTTACTCCATTGAGCAATACCATGACGAGGAAAAAAATCGCAAAAATCTGGAAATGACTGAAAATGAGGCATTTTTGGGAGAATTTTTTTCGGTTAATGGAAGTGATCAGAACCTAATGAACATATACAGGTGATTCTCCAAAAACTTGCCAATACCATGTCCCAGCATAATAACTCAAAAATGGCTCGACTGAGAGAGTTGATTTTTTAAATATTTGTAGAATCAGTTGACACCTAGCCATCCCCATGAAAACAAAGAAAAATATTAAATTAAGTTTTACTGCAAAAAATGTCTAAGGGCCTAAAATCACTATTCTTGGCATGTCCCGATCTCATTTTAAAGCATGCTATATTTTCTTACAATTTTTTCATTAACATTAGACAAGTTTCAATACTATAATTAAATTGTACATAGTTGCAGGTATAAAACAACATTTTAAAAACGATTTATTCATTTGACATGACCTTGCTGCATCACTCCAAAGTGTCCCCCGAGTTTTCCCAGAAATAAAAAGTTCACACTCCTGGCTCATTTTTCTATGTCAAATTATAGCTTAAATGTTTTGAAATAACTGTGATTCCATGGCATGAAGGGTCTTCATGAACCCACAGAAATTTCCAGAGTCAACGTTTGTTCTGGACCGTGATATTAATCCTAATGCATCCAAAGCCATTCTTCTGGCTCTCAAACTCCCGGAAATAATATTCAGTCTCTTGGGGGAGGCGGAGTGGTGCTGCGGTAACGAAAGCACCCACGGATGTTAAGGTACCGGGTTCGATCCCAGCCTGTCGTGCTGAGTTCAGGGCGGTTCAGGGTCACCTCTGGCTTCGTCTCGGGTGGTATTTCCACAGACTAAACCACCCGGGGGAGTTCACTAAAAATGGCCACAGGGTCAGATGCACTGCACCTTGCACATCCCCTCCTGTCATCCTGCCCGTGGGCCCGGGCTTTGATTAAATAGGCACCATGTACTGAACAACTCAAAATACAATAAAGGTCCATGCGATATACCCGGGAAGGGGTGAAAGCATTACCCACAAATTATATTATTATATATATTATTATTATATTCACTCTCCTGGCATTAGAATATCAGTTAGTTCCCCATATTTTTCCTTGATTTGTGACCTCATATAGAATAAGTGAGAATTTTTGCAGATTTTTAAAACAAGTTTTGAAATTCATTAATTCTTGCTTTGAAAATGGTAAGTTTTTGGAGAATCACCCATACATTAAAAAAAAGAAGCACCAGGAGAATGTGTCGCTGGAATTAGTTTTCCTCTAAAATGCAAAAATAAATTTTTATAACATTTCATTGGTCACTTGCTCAGTCTCATGCCCAAGAATTGTGACCTCAACAATAAATTAGTGATGTGTTTGCGTTACATCAGTCATATTTGGTGACACTAGTTGTGATTGACACAAGGTTCAGTATGTTAAGTTAGAGGCCTTGGTCATGCATGGTTCGCGAGAAAATAATAGATAATAATATATATTATAATATATATCATAATAAATATAAAAGGCCTGCGATGCAATTTTTTTTCTTCAAAGTGAGAGGTGTTTCTTATGTATTTTTTGATGCTGATTTCGGGAAAAATACGCGAAAACTTCTATCACGTACAGTTTCGACACAAATAGAGAATTTCTATCTGGTTGCCTACATACCGGGCGGACTCCTACAAAAATGTGTCAAACCAATATTTAGCTTAGAAAATAGGTATTTCAGGTCAACAACGACAATTTGTTTTTGTATTTTTTTTTTTCATTACCCCACTTAGGGAGCTACTTACTCCTTGGGGGGGGGAGGGGGGGGGACCATCGGGATTTGTTGGAGAGTGTTAAGAAGGATCTTATGAGTTTACTCCAAGGGTAGGTGGGAGGGGAAGTGCAGAGTGCATGTGCGCTGTCGTTGAGTGGTCATTTTGTGAACTCTACCGGGTGGATTAGTCTTTAGGAAAGGACCTCATGCATTAAACATACTATAAAGGATCCAGAGGGGGAGGTGTGGTGGCCGAGATGGCAACGTCTCGGCTTGCTGAGTGAAAGGCCCCAGGTTCGATCCCCGCCTGGGGAACTTCCTTTCACCTGCGTCAGGAGGGTCTCTGACCTGCACCAAGGAGGTGTCTGGCAACCTAACCTCCTGGGGGACTGCACATGGCCCAAAAGCCTCGACAATGCACCTGCACAAGTGTCCCCTCCCCAACAATCCCTTTCCCTACCCTATATCCTGAACCAGTCCTTGCACGGAGATTGAAGTTAAATAGAAAAAAAACTGTATGGTGGTCTGCCACCCCCCGAAAGGCCCATAGAGGGCCATCAAGGGGTACGTAAAGTAAAAATAAAAAAAGAAAGAAAAAAAAAGGATCCAGAAACTGATTTCTTTGTGCTTCGGATATGTTGTTGGGGATGGCGAGTAGGCCCTGTGTGCAAAAGGAGCGGCCTCGACCATGACCTAGCCTTTAAAAAATCGCCACGCCCAAACGACTTTGATTTAAGAAATGATTTTTGGCATGGAGGTATATCTAGCCTAGTACTATCTAACGCTACGATATAATTCCATATAGCTCATCTCTGATTGGCCGAAATAGACAACGAGTGAAAAACAAGTGGCCTTTTTACCAATTTAAAGCTGGCCGCCCAACATGACGTATACCTTATTTGACAGCTCCAAAGAAGTTTTACACCATATTAAAAAATCAGACAATTCTATCCGTGGACTGCTATATTTTATTTAGTAACAACCAAACACTACCCTTATAATTCACACAAATGTACTACTACCCACCTTTTATACTATTTTGAGGCATTCTTGGAGTTCATGAATCTCAAAATAACATGACGAAGGTCTTCGGCGAATATAATGCGATTCACGAGTCACGGCCTGTTAGGCTCCACCCACCTCCTCCCAACGTCAGCGGCGGAAGAAATCAGGCCTGGAATGCTCGTGATTCTCGCGAGTAGGAGCCATTGGTGCGGGGTTCGGTTTCAACAAGGGATAGGTGGTTCGTCGTATTTCCAGGCCTGGTTGTGTCCCCCCCCCCATGGAATCCACTGCTGCCCAGTGCTCTCCCCCATCCTCCTGTCAGGCGTGTGAGGCCATGGTGGACGCGGACGTGGCAACCTCGCCTTCAGAGGGCGGACGACGAGCCAGGACTCGTGAATCGCATAATATTCGCCGAAGACCTTCATCATGTTATTTTGAGATTCATGAACTCCAAGAATGCCTCAAAATAGTATAAAAGGTGGGTAGTAGTGCATTTGTGTGAATTATAAGGGTAGTGTTTGGTTGTTACTAAATAAAATATAGCGGTCCACGGATAGAATTGTCTGATTTTTTAATATGGTGTAAAACTTCTTTGGAGCTGTCAAATAAGGTATACGTCATGTTGGGCGGCCAGCTTTAAATTGGTAAAAAGGCCACTTGTTTTTCACTCGTCTATTTCGGCCAATCAGAGACGAGCCATATGGAATTATATCGTAGCGTTAGATAGTACTAGGCTAGATATACCTCCATGCCAAAAATCATTTCTTAAATCAAAGTCGTTTGGGCGTGGGGATTTTTTAAAGGCTAGGTCACGTGACCGGCCTACAAGCCTAACCGCGGCCAATCAAGGCCGCTCCTTTTGCACACGGGGCCTACTCGCCACCCCCAACAACATATCCGAAGCACGAAGAAATCAGTTTTTGGATCCTTTTTAGTATGTTTAATGCATGAGGTCCTTTCCACCCGAAATGAAGCCAGAGACGGCCCAACTCTGCAAGGATAAAGGTGGGAACTACGGGTGGGGATTGAACCCGGGACCTTCATCACCATTACCGTGGCGCCACTTCATCTCCCCACAACGACGATAAATTGAAACATAGAAAGTAGAAAAATGTTGAAATGTTAAAATTTAATTTATAACTCTAATGTGGCAACACCTGAACCGCACGGTAGGGTGGGTGCATAAAAAACATTTTTTTTTCCACGAGTACATGTAAGTACCTACATGTCATCTAGTTCATCTTGAAGGAGATGGCCGTGGCTTTGTAACCATTTTTTTTCCTCACACCGAGGAGTCAGCTGCACAACTGAACCAAAAAGCTTTTTTACTCTGCCATACTCTTCTGTGTGATTTTCCTGAATCCTTATCCTCACTTTGTGGAAAAACCTGACGTGATAAAGAAAAAGCTCGGCATTTCTGAACTCAGCGTATCGAAATACATTAGAAACACATTAAACTGTGCAGAAAAAATAAATAAAAAGTATTTTTTCGCAGGCCTGTGTAATCAGTATGCAGTATCGTGCATTATTGGCAAATGGCAGGGAGAAAACTTTTGTGTATTCATAGCAAAAGTGACAATCTGGCTATAACCGACCTCGATTAAACTTACTTTTTTCCGCGGTCCCTTGAATGCTGTTATACATCTCGAGTCAACTGTATTGTTGTTACTTTTGCATCTTTTTTATTGCCTAGCACTACTGTGCACGTAATGTATGATTGGTAAACGCTAACCTGTGCAAAAAGCCCTTGCCTTTTCGGTGGTGGTCTGGAACTGAACTAAATGTATTACATAGGTATTCTTGTATTTCTCACAAATAAAAAACTGCTACTATGGCCGCCATGTAAACAGCCATTATATCCCACTCTTGCACCCTTAGGAATTGTTTTTGGCCCGTCAAGGATTCTGCACAGGGGGTGGCAGAAGGCAGGGCTTCCAAAATCCTCCCTCTCTACTCCATATCCTCTGAGACCTGGTGTCGACATCAGATTTTTTTGGCGCCAACTAGTGATGCCAACAGAACTGTAATATGTTGGTATCCCATGGTTACAATCTGGCCTCAATAGGTGTAGCCACCTAGTGTCCAATATCTGACTTGGGCCATGAAAATTAAATCGCCGATAAAATGGCGGATTCCGCTGCTGAAGCTAGGCGCTCATCTGATAAGTAAATTTTTTTACTCATATTTAGAGTGCGATTTTCGCAATGCAGTGAATGTCCTGGGATTCGCAAGGAATGTGCATTAGGAAATACGAAAAGATGCGCCTGTTACAATCTTTGTTGCTGTAGAGAACTGGTAATTTCCTTTTCTCCCTGAGACCAAATGCCCATTTAAATGGACATCCGAAAAATGGCATTTTTAGCTGAATGGGCTGTGACTTTTCTTTAAGTGCCTGTACCTATACACTCATAAGGACGTGTGCTTTGCACTATGCAGTTCAGTTTTAAAATCTAGAATAGCAAGGTACCACTCTCGCGGGTAAGAAGGGAAGGAGCAAGCCCCATCCCTGGAGTGGTGGCGTTCGAAAATAATTTCATTTATCTTTAATTGTCTTCTGAGAGGAACTGCTACCACGAATTCCACAAATGAATTTAAAAAACATTGTTTTGAGGATAGCGCACTATGTTAGTGATCCATTAAGTGGTATTTAAATTTTCAGCTTTCATCCGTTCTGCTTTTGTAGCACCAATTGGGTCCTAATGTTCTCATTGGTTGTTTGTCACTATTTTTGTCGATATTTTAAAACTAAATTTTTTTTCTCGTTTCTAATTGGGAAAATGTTCAGAAAATGCAATAGGAACTGACACAGCATTAAAAATTCTTCTCAGGTCTCAGGAGGATATCACAAAAACAAGTTGGAGAGTGGAGAGAGCAGTTGAAGATTGCCAGGTGGTATACATTGTCACTGGAAGCCAGCAAGGGTAGTAAGGGAATGCATGCTCCATCTGTATTAAAAAAAAAAANAACCTCTGCAACCTTTCCCTGTTGCCAGCTCTTTTCCTTGCACTTTCTACCACACTTTTGGAAACCCTGGAAAGACCAAGACAATTCCACCGGAAGGCTACAGAGTATCCGCCCCAGCAGGCTGGTCATCAATGAATTTTGCTGGCGATCCAGCATCAACTGGCTCCCTTTGAATGGAAGTTTCCAACTTGTGATGATTTTTATACAGGATCCCATCTAGCAGCAACAACATTTTGATCCCAGTGCCACAATGCAACATCCCACGACAGGTCCACCTTGGTTCCTGCTCTTCCTCCTGCTCGCCTCCCCCTGCTTAGCCTACATCATTTTGATGTCATCAGCTCCGTGCTCTCGAGCGAGTGTGTGGAAGGCCTCTGCCAGTATACGGGTCCAGGAGCCACCACCACTCCTTGGCCCCTGAATTACTTCGCCTTCCAATGGTAATGAAAATGCAGAAGGATGCAGCAAAGAACCAATTATTAAGCAAGCACTGGAATTTTTACAAGCACAACCTTTGATGTTCATTTCTGTGATCCAAATAGAATTTGGAAGCAAGTAGTGTTGGCCAATTCTGCAATGTGTAGGGACAATTTCGAAATGCCCAGCAAGCACATGTTCAATAAGACCTTGCATTGTTAGTTCTGGGCTGAAGCAACATAGCCGACAGAAGGATATTTTTGGTCATACCATCTTGGCTTGGCCCAATCTTCTTGTGAGAGTACATTTGGCAGCAATTGGCAAAAATAGTTCTGAAATCAACAATAGTGAGCCCGAGGACTACTTCCAAAACAGTTTGGAAAGGAAGCCTATTGTTACGTTGGTTGTTTACATGTTCGCTACACTGTAGTTGTTGTTGATTTCTGAACAGTAACGGCTGAACTGAGAACAGGGTTCCACTTTCCGTCCATCAATCTAAAGGTATTCCAGATAGCAAAGTGCAAATAACATACAGGGTGAAGAAATTCTTATGCATAATTGCCAGGTAGACTGATAGTGCTCGCAAAATATAGGGATGTGCAATTAGTTTTGGGCGCCGTTGCATAGTTAATGTATACGGCGCCTTTAAAGTGTAGTGCGTCATATGGTAAAATATGATTTTAAAAAAACGACAAAGTGCAGGCATGTCGCACCCAGATTCTTACTCGGATGGGATTTGATCACCTATTGCCCATGGACAATGCATTACGGACCCAAGGACGGATTAATCGTAGGCCCTCGAGCTGACTTTTGCTTCTTTGAAACTGGCAGAGAGGATGTGACATCACAAAACTTTAAAGGCGCTGTACGCATTAACTACGCAACGACGCCAAAAACTTAATACAAATCCTTATATTAGTTTTGCGAGTACCATCAGTCTACCTGGCGATTATGCGCGAGAATTTATTCATCCTGTAGTACAACAATGTAGCCTTACCTTCAATCTCGTTTTCCATTTCCTCTGCCCAGGAAGTATTCGTTCGTGGGGCCATAACAATGGTTTGACCTGCTCCTGCATCATTTTCACCTGCTAAGAACTCCGACAAAGCTACTGTCGTACCCTTGCTCTTCCTCCCTTTCTTTCCTGCAAAGTAAGGCAGTTTTATTCACTCATCCTATTCACATGGATATCTTCTACCCTGTTCCCTGCACTGAGCAAAGGCAATCAGTGAAATCAGCTTACTGCCAAACTCAATGACTGCTTGGTACTTGAGAAAGTGTATTATATACAGAAATCGATTCTTGAGCTTTTCATTGTCATGTATCCCTTCTACCACTTGGATTTATGAATCCCTTCTGGCATTTCTGTTAAGTCTGGCAGGTGACAGTACTACTTTGGGGCATAGTCTAGCTTCTATACGCCTTCACCCATCCAATTTAATTACCCCAGTCTGTAGCTAGAGTATTATACGAGGGCGAGTAACATGAAAACATATATACAGGGGTTGAACAGAATAATGGGGCCCCCTGCAAAAAGCGGTTGAAATTTCGGTTTATTCGAAAACTGGAAAAGTTACAGACTTTTACCGAGTTTTAAAGCTCTATCGATGTACATTTGTTGAGGTATGCAGATGACACAAAAATCATGAGAAGGGGAGAGAACCAAAGACAAACGATACCCCCCCCCCCCAGACCCCATTTTTGACCAGTTTCTCACCCTTTTCATTTGAAAATGAAAACAGTTCCAGATATGTACTTGACTGGGTTTTGAAGCTCTATCAATGTCACTTTGTGTGATATAGAGATTGACCAAAATTACCCACAGGGGGCGGGGTGAGAAATAGAAATGACACCCCCCTTCCCTGGCACTAAATCTGAGAAGAGGTGGGACAAAATAATGTATAGTACGTTTGGGTCTAATTTTCGTCCCACTGCTAGTTAATGCTAACTTAGCAGCACCAGTGCCAAATATGGTACTGGTAAGTTAGTAGTAACTAGCAGTGGGACGAAAAGTCAACCTCTTCTCAGATTTAGTGCCGGGGAAGGGGGGTGTCGTTTCTATTTCTCCCCCCCCTCGTAGGTAATTTTGGTAAATCTTTATATCACACAAAGTGACATCGATAGAGCTTCAAAACCCCGTCAAGTTCACATCTGTAACTGTTTTCGTTTTCAAATGAAAAAGGTGGGACACTTTGGTCAAGAATGGGGTCTTGGGGGGGGGGGGGGGTTCGTCTTTTGTTTCTGTCTCCTTCTCGTGATTTTTGCGTCATCTGCATACCTCGACAATGTGCATCGATAGAACTTGAAAACCAGGTAAACATCATCGTTGTAACTTTTCCAGTTTTCAAATAAAATAGACGTGCAGTTTCAACAGCTTTTTGCAGGGCGCCCTATTATTCTGTCCAAACCATGTTATCTATCATCAGTCAACACTATGCAGAGTTGGATATTTTAGGGGCGGGAGCCCCTAAGACCGTACATTGGACTTGCGTGGATTATGCCTGGGCCTACCACTACAGTGTGATGAATAAGACGATATGAAGTTTTACAGCTATTTTATCTAGGTTAAAGTAATAATTTATTGTGCCTTGCTATTTCATATTTTTTTCTTGTCAAAATAATTGGTACACTGGCAACTTCATGCTAAAATAACACTTAAAACCATTAGTTAAATTCACAGCCTACAGCAGCAATATTGCAGCCTAATTATCCGCTGGCAACCCCAGCCTTTTGGGGAAAAGCCGTGAAGGATGATGACGATAATTCTTACTCTATTTAAAATGTTACTTCAAAATAATTTCTAAATTCATTGCACTAGCAATTTTTTCCCCAGTTCACAGGTAATATTAGCCCTTCTTCTTTCAACTTACAAGACCCTAATGTAACTCTACAATGATCAGTATAACACCTACTATTTACGGAAAGTCTATCGTTTATCCGCACCTAGCGATGCGGCGGAGTTGGGAAGGTGTGGTGGGCTCCAAACATGTTGGCTACGGGTCGCAAACAATGGGTTGCCGGGAGAGCACAACAAAGGGCGTCTTGTTACCCCTGCCACGCAAACCGATCAGACGAGTGCTAGGACCACAGTATTAATGAAGGAGGTGGGAAATATGAAAGCCATGATGGTTGCTGCAGTCCGCTAACCCAAAGAACGACATTTCATCAAGCAACCGTGAAGGCATTCGAATTTGGCTGGCAGCAGTATCAAGGCACCCAATTGTTTGCAACGCAACGTTGCCAACCATCGGGAGGCCCTCCGCCCGCCCAACCCGACCGCATTGTTAAGGTGCGGATAAACAATAGTTTATCCCTATTTACATTGTATTTGGTATTACAAGTAATCTAGAGATGATTTCAAGATACGGGAGGATGGGGGGGNGGGGGGGGGGGGGGTGGTCTACTGGCTATGCTACTGGCCAGCCAAGCGGGAGGTCAGGGGTTCAAATAGCGTCCCCTTCACTTGGTAGGGTCTTTTTCCGCTTATCACACAACATGTCCAAGCAGACTTGCACTCCCTTCTCTGCCCAGGACCACGAGAAAAGGTCTGGTATTTAAGAGGGTCAAACATGACTAAAAACTATTTAAGAGCACCCTCCCTTGGGGATATCCCCTTCCCCCCTAAAAGGGCCCATGGCCCTATCACATGGTAATTTTTTTAAAGTACATGGGAGGATGTGTGCAGCTATTAAATATGCATATACTATTTTATACAAGGAGCTTCAGCATCCTGAGATTTTGGTATGTGCGGACATTAGAACCAATCCCCTGTGGATATGAAGGGCCCAGTGTATGGGCAATTCCACGTGAACGTGATCACCTTTTGCCCGAAAAAATTTGCCCGTCGATGAGTGTGAGATATGTTTGAGTCCATGTCAAGTTATGACCTTTCCCATAAGGATTTGGTCCGCCGATGCGTGGTTGCCTATCTACAGGCGCTAATTGCACTTCGATCACGGTTAGAGGCGCCCCCCTATTACATTTACATGACAACGTAAATGCATGATGTAATATATGTTTCATGTGTGAAATTGTCTCCCCTTTCCGACAAAAATAGTCACTTTCCGATAGCTGTGCAAATTCATGTCAAAAAGCGACATTTTTGCAAACAAATGACATTTTCAAAAAAGTGCCAAAGTCAAATGTCATCACATTGATATCAAAATACACCTCAGTGTCCTCTATCAGTGGTACAAATGGAATTTTGGAATACGAAATGGTTACGGAGCTATAGGTACTGACGTGGAGCGCTGCGCTAGTGGCCACGCCGCTGAATGAAAATGAGCGGCCCACCTATAGATGGGTCGGCGAACGAACGCAAGCAGATGGCCAATTTTATGACAGGTCGGAATACAGTTTGTAATGTAATTCCTGTAATAAAATTGGGCACCCGCTTGCGTTCGTTCACCGACCCATCTATAGGTCCGTCTTCATGTCTCAGGTAGTGTACGCTTGTCCTTTGTGTTTAATTCACTTAATAATATAGTTCATGTAGTTATAGTTTTAATATATCTAGAAATAGTTCCAAATAAATTTGGTCCGCTACTGGGCAATTCCACGTGAACGTGATCACCTTTTGCACAAAAAAAATCTGGCCATTGATAAGTGTCAAAGTGTGAGGAGATATGTTTAGGTCCATGTTAGAACCTTTCGGCTTTCGCATAAGAACTTGGTCCGCTGATGCGTGGTTGCCTCTCTACAGGCGTAAATATATTGTACTTTGATCACATTTACACGACAATGTAAATGCTTGATATGATACAAGTTTCATGTGTGAAATTGTCTCCTCTTTTCGACAAAAATGCTAACTTCCTGACAGATGTGCAAATTCATGACAAAAAGCGAGAATTTTGCAAACAAATGAAATTTTCGAAATGAGAGCCCAAGTTAAATACCATCAGTCATCACATTGATATCAAAAAATTCCTCATAGTGTCCTCTATCAGCCATACAAACGGAATTTTGGCATATGCAAGGGTTACGGAGCTATAATCATTGACGTGGAGGGGTGCAGGTGTGCAATATATTCCATTATAAAGTGAAAGCAAGGGGCCAGTATGGATCCGCACGGAATTCCGTACAGGCCTCAACAGTGAACATTCATTTGGACTGTGACTAGGAACGAATAGAGGAATTAACATAAAAATAAAAAGTAGGCTCCATGTTTCTCTATTGTAAATAATCAAGCATATTTTAACACACACTTGACACTTGTGAAAATTGAAACTTTGTTGAACATGACAAGGGAATTTTCATTTATTCTTACTATTCTATGGTAAAATTTTTTTGAACTATATTATTAAGTGAATTAAACACAAAGGACAAGCGTACACTACCTGAGACATAAAGACGGACCTAGGTGGGCCGCTCCTTTTCATTCAGCGGGCGGGGCCACTAGTGCAGCGCTCCACGTCAGTACCTATAGCTCCGTAACCATTTCGTATTCCAAAATTCCATTTGTACCACTGATAGAGGACACTGAGGTGTATTTTGATATCAATGTGATGACATTTGACTTTGGCACTTTTTTGAAAATGTCATTTGTTTGCAAAAATGTCGCTTTTTGACATGAATTTGCACAGCTATCGGAAAGTGACTATTTTTGTCGGAAAGAGGAGACAATTTCACACATGAAACATGTATTACATCGTGCATTTACGTTGTCATGTAAATGTAATAGGGGGGCGCCTCTAACTGTGATCCAAGTGCAATTAGCGCCTGTAGATAGGCAACCACGCATCGGCGGACCAAATCCTTATGGGAAAGGTCATAACTTGACATGGACTCAAACATATCTCGCACTCATCGACGGGCAAATTTTTTCGTGCAAAAGGTGATCACGTTCACGTGGAATTGCCCGTATATGCATCAACAGTAATGATGTTGGCAATAAGGCCGCAGAGATGAGTCAAGGATCTGTTGCAGGATTTATATTGCTGTGGAACACGATAATTTAACGTTGATATGGTTTCCAATATTAGATTAAAAATATGTTTTTTTCCATATTTTGTTCTCGGAGTTGTGCTAACCTGGGCTTGAAAGCGATTTGTTGACCTTTAAAAAGGCCTAAGATGATAGGAAGCTTGCAGAATTGTATTTTTTATGGCAATGGTAGATGTCTATTTTCATAGTTGTAAATTGCTCAGCATAACTTATAATTAATAAAATTAACGATTGTGAACAGCTGCTTGTGGAAACACAGGAATTTCAAAGGGGAAAAATTATTTTGCACCTGCTGATTTCCTTGACATTCAGATTATTTTAGCTAACAATGTGTGACTCAACATGGTATGTAATCTACTTCTGTCATAAAAATAACAATTATGTAAAATTCCTCATGCCTTTTGTGGTCATTTTTAAAATATTAAAAAGTGACTTTCAAGTTTAGATTTTCACAATTCAGAGAACAAATAGATTCACTTTTAAAAATCAAATATCGTTAGGAACAAGTACCACTGTGAATTATTGTGGTAGGGGAAACCGTACAGTGATGGCCCACTGCACCTTGGTTCTTTAAGAAATAGGCAGTGTAAATGACATAACATGAAGAAATGATCATGGTGTGACACCTGTGGTCCTTGGCATGAACTAGCTAGGTCAAAAATCAGTCCACAGCTGGCATTGCAAGAGCAGTAATGGCATCTGACACAGACACCTACTGGTCATGTTGGAATGCAGCTGGTAAATGTTAACTTTTTTCTTAAGGACTTTCTTGCATTGTAAGTGTGTTTCTGGTCTCAGAAATAGCAATGTGAGGTATATGAAATTATTGATCTAGAAGTGCTTTATTGAAGCATGGGATTGAAACCAGTCCCTTGTTCAGGAGTATGAATTCATTAGGATTGCCATGACTGTCCAGCATCTAATGACGTTTCATAGTGATGGCCATGCCATGGCCATTACTGTGTTAGGCTTTAAAAAATTGAATGCCACATATGTTGGCTTAAGTATCATTATCACAAGAGTTATTCTTGGAGAGAAATGACAGCAATGATTTAGGAGGAAATATAAATCCATAGGCCTATCTTATTGTGTGTAACAGCCAAACTTATTCTTGTATGGGACGAATACCTGCAAAATAAAATAATGATATTTCTTCACAACCTGTAAAGGCGTTTGTGTGACTTTATCTCATATCAGTCAGGCCTACTTTCCTAATACTGATGGGGTCCCTACTTTTGTCACTACTGTAGATAGCCTATTGTTTTGTTGCCTTGGCCATCACTATCTTGACACCTGGCAATATATTACTATCTGGATGGGTGGCCATTACTGACTTTTAAGTAGGTATATTTTGTGCATTAAAATATATATACACATTCTGACAGATTTGAGTGAATAAGATGCAGTGTGAGTTGTTAGAAAAATATTTTAGAACATCTACGTGGAAAGAAAAGGTGAGGATATTCATGTATTGCTGAGACCAATACACTTAACTGCCCATCACTGAATGGTTTACCCTACACAGCAACATCAATCCTGCAACAGATCCTTGCAAGACAATGACAAACTTGCAGTTGCTATACTATCAGGCCGCCTCTTGCATCTCCATACAACAGTACTGGTAGTAACAAGCCAATGAATAATGCTTTCTACACCATCTCAGCTGGGCCTGCTGCATCTGTATCCTAGCTCAGGCCAAGGGTTGCATCATCACCAAGCAAAGCAATTAGGCAGAATATCTGATTTCATCTATAAACAACAAATTAAGCATGAAGGTGACAGGGTTAAGGCAGCAAGTATTAGGTCTACATGACATTCCAGCTATGCTACCTCGATATTCCCAACCCCAGGGTATGCCCAAAACTTCATGACTGGTAAAATTGGAGCTGCTACATAGCAATAGAAATTCTGGGTTTGGGAATTCAGGATATCCAAGCCTCACAAGACAGTGTCATGCATGCCTAGTCACTTAACTTGAAGCATTTTATGAACAATCAATGCAAATTGGCCCTTTGAAATTTTAACTCCAATGGCGAGTTTTGTCAATGCAAATAACAGATAAAATTACAAATATTATGCGTAAGTGAAAATTTTCTCCTTACTTTGCGATAATACAACTAGCCCAAAAAGAACACGCGGTGTGACGTATGCTCACATCATACTCTCCTGAATGCTTAACCCTTTGATGACTACGAACATCATATGATGTCTTGAGATTTGCCCTGCCAACTTGGGTCATTTTTCAACTCATTAATTCCAACCTCACCGATTTTCTTGAAATTCGGTGCATTGGTAGCCCATCCCAAGGGATGAAAAAAACACCAATAATGACCTGATCAAAATGACCCTGTGACCCGATTTTGAGGGGGGCAGAGGTCAAATCATGAAATTCCGATCCAAAAATCGGGCAAAAAATCCAGATTCCGAATGTGCAATCGTTTTTTTCTACGCCCAACGGTAACACGGAAAATCATATATCTACACACGTCGTCTGCTAAGAAGGGCGATTCAACACCATCCCGCGGCAAACCGGAGAAGTGTAGCGCGCGCAGTGCTGATAGGTGGCGCAGGTGTCGTGAACAGTTGCATACGGTTCGAATACGTTCAGGTTTGAATTCGCGGGCAGAGCTGCGCCTGCTCCATTTCCCATTCCTGCCGACAGGCGGCGAGGGTGTCGTGAACAGTAGCATACGGTTGCAACCGTATCGCCAAAATAAGCATAATGATCCGGTTCCCCTGGGGTCATCGTTCATCGGAAGAAATAATTATTGGTGTCGTTGGAATCGTATTTTTTTGCCCAATTTTTGGGGGCCAACTTGTATTTTGAGTGGAGTGTCCTTTTAATAGATTCGCCATTTTGAATCCGGATCTAGAAGCTTATTGATGGCTTAGCTTTAGCAGCTAATTATTTTGGATAAGAGTATGCTGTACCAACCTAACCTTCCTTCCTTGCGGATACAGATGTGTATCCGCTGATGATAGGTCTGTATGGCTGAAGATAGGTCTGTATCCGCAAGGAAGGAAGGTTAGGTTGGTACAGCATACTCTTATCCAAAGTAATTAGCTGCTCAAGCTAAGCCATCAACCGCGTCGGATTCAAAATGACGGCCCCATTAGGAGGTGGGGGCCAAAGTAGCACAACGGCTATTTCCATATTAAGCAGTCACAGCTTTCTGAATATGCTCACACTCCACTCGGATTGAAACAGTTGGCAGACCTGTTTTGGTGGTGAGGGCAATTGGCTGTCAGGGCATTTGGCGGTGAGGGAAATTGGCTGCCAGGGTATTGGCGGAGAGGGCATTTGGCTGCCAGGGTGGCGACCCCATTGGTAGCCCACCCCAAGGGATAACAAGCGCACGGATAGTTACCTGATCAAAATGACCCTGAGACTCATATTGGAGGGGGGCAGAGGTCAAATTCCGACCTCACCGATTCTCTTGAAATTCGGTGCAATGGTAGCCCACCTCAAGGGAGGAAAAGCGCACCTATAGTCACCTGATCAAAATGACCATGTGACCCACTTTTGAGGGGGAGGGGGGGTCAAAGGTCAAATCATGAAATTCCAACCTGAAATTTGGTGCAATGGTAGCCCACCCCAAGGGATGACAAAGGCACCTATACAGGGTGGTCGGTAAATGGCGGACAAGCTTCAGGTAGCGAGATTCCTTGTGAAAAACCAGTATATGGCAGTGAAGGTCATATTGCTCTACGAGGCATGGTTAGGGCTCACGAGGCCTCCAAAGTTTGGTCCAAATCATGACATCACATCCGCCCGCGAAATTCAAACACTGCCGTATCGCTACCGTACGCGGCGTGTTGCTAGGCGTTGCCATCTACCACATGTTCCCCAAACAATGGAACCGTATAAACTGGCTGGGACATTGCCAGGCATTGCCGTACCGTCGTCGCAGAGTTCCTGGCAACGTCCCGGCGAGTTTATACGGTTCCATTGTTTGGTGAACATGTGGTAGATGGCAACGCCTAGCAACACGCCGCGTACGGTAGCAATACGGTAGTGTTTGAATTTCGCGGGCGGATGTGATGTCATGATTTGGACCAAACTTTGGAGGCCTCGTGAGCCCTAACCAGGCCTCGTAGAGCAATATGACCTTCACTTCCATATACTGATTTTTCACAAGGAATCTCGCTACCTGAAGCTTGTCTGCCATTTACCGACCACCCTGTATAGTTATCTGATCAAAATGACCATGTCACCCAGTTTTGAGGGGGGCAGGGGTCAAATTCCGACCTCACCGATTTTCTTGAAATTCGGTTCATTGACATATGGCCCCCTCCAATGTGGGTCACAGGGTCATTTCGATCATGTAATTATAGGTCCGTTTTCATCCCTTGGCTACCAATGCATCGAATTTCAAGAGAATCGGTGAGGTCGGAATTTGAACTCTGCCCTCCTCCAATACGGGGTCACAGGGTCATTTTGATCAGGTAACTATATGTGTGTTTGTTATCCCTCGGGGTGGGCTACTAATGCACCAAATTTCAAGAAAATCTGTGATATCGGAATTTCATGGTTCGACCTCTGACCCCACTCAAAAATGGGTCACAAGGTCATTTTGATCAGGTAACTATAGGTAATCCGGGGGTAATCCGGGCCGTCCGCAGATTATTATTCATAATATCACACTTCATCAACTTTCCGGTAAAGGGGGAAACAGAACTCAGGCCCTCGGGTAAGGCAATGGCTCAAAAACTCCGTCGCTAAAAGGTTAAGTAGTAATAATAATCAGTGCATGCCTGTCACCCACCATACTGAATGATAAATAAGCCTTACAATTTCTTTCTGCATGTTACACAAAACAAGGCAACAGGCTTTGTTTACATGCCACTATGAAGACAGGTTTTGGAGTTATGCACTGGGAAACTTGTTTTCTGGAACGTAAATATACAGGGTGGTCCAACTTTTTTGTCCGAACAGCTATTGACAAATTCGGCCTAAGCTGCTTATGTTGTAGTGCGTTACCTGGCAACCCTGTCCGGTGGGCCAATTCAAACATCAGCCCATGGAGACTGCTTCCATTGTTGCCACTGTTTACTAATTGAGTGAGTGACGCGGATGACCCAGCGACGGATCTCTT
>JYFJ02007056.1:0-17023 GCA_000934665.2 Catajapyx aquilonaris
TGTTTCTTACTCGACATCATTAAGCCAAGCTCCAATTTTCGTTCACATCCCAGGATAGAGGGTGACATCGACTACCTGAACTGTCCTGGAATTACCCGCTGGCCTTATGCTATCATCATTTGCAGAGCTGACGGACCAGGACGCTTGTCAACGACCTGCACATCATTCACCACGCTGTCACTTGAACAGTACATTGCTCTCGTGCATCATTACTATGGCAATGATGGAAACGCTGCGTCCGTTTTTCCGCCTCTGTCGCTGGACCCTGCACCGCTTTTTTTTCGGAACCTTTTCAACACTATTCAAAACCCTGTCCACGTCGTCAGATACGGTAACGGTATCCGGAATTTATATGCGGAGGGATTTAGTGTAATTGGGGATTTTCTGCGTTATGTGGCACAAGACGATTTGCCTTTGAAACAATAGGAGGCGACGGGCTGTGACCTACTCACAACTGTGGCGGTGTCTTATATTTGGGGATGTGGACAACAATGCTGGATTAATGATGGTATTAGTGGGTTAGTAATAATTTTGACCCATTTTCCGTACTCATATTTTATCTAGGTAAAATGTGGGGCAGAATAAATTTTGTACATATTGTATAAGCCCTCGTAATAAATTGGGTACGAGCAATGTCAGGAAAAAATCGGCCTAAATTTTATGGCCCCAATTCCATATTGATTTGGGATATATCCGGAAATTGCTCCCTGTAGCTCCCTATGTATTTTACAGGGCACGAGTCATCGCACATCAGGCTTGGATTTATGCGTAAATCGTATTACGCAGCCAATAGCGTGCCTGAAAGCACATGTGGTGACCAATCAGATGTTGGTAATAACTTTACACGATTTCAACATGAATCAGGCTACAAGTTATATCTACTCAATTGGTTCAGATAATCCTAGATTAATTAAAAACTAGTGGAGATCAGGCGCTCTTGTTTACACATTTTGAATAATGAAATAATTACTTTTTTGGATTGTAAATTGCATGGCAATAATGCAATTCCGAGTTAATTACTTTCAATAAATGTGGCTAGCTGATCTGCAAGATTGTATCAATCCGCACGTAGAAAATGACCCAGGTCAAGAAGTTCAAGATTGTCCTAACCATTATTCCTTATCTCGGCTTGTTCATTCTTGCTGCACAATTTTTTTCAGTTTCTGTAGCTTATATGGGCAATCACTATAACAGAATCGGAACTAACGTTACATGTTCCGGACCAGTGAAATTTTTTGCCTTCGTTAACGCCTATCGTTTCTGTAGGATTTACACTTGTTTGCACCCGAATAATAGCGGATGCAATTAAGAGAAGATATTTCTTTTTCGATGGCCAAAATAAACCTTCTTGTCCGGATGGTTTCACATGAGCGAAGATTTTGGAGTTGGGGCGTTAATTTTCGAAATGCCGAAGAGCCCTTCTCTTTTGTCTTACCTGTGATGGACACGAACGTAATGGAGTAAGAGATGAAAAGTCGGTCGCAGGGCGTGGACCCTGAAGAAGACGAGATATCAGTCACGATTGCCTGATCGCAAAAAGGGGAACATCTCCCTTTGACAGTAGCCTGTAAAGTGAGAGTCTGATCAAGTTAACTCCCCGACCTAAAAGCATTTTGTCAATTAAGCAAAGATACATTTAGGTAGACAAAATTTTTGTAAAAATATTCTATTAGTTCTATTTAATATTCAATGATGTTTAGTGTTTTTTCATTCAGTTCGTTGGTCCTGTATGTGACCATCCCACATTTTTTGTTATCTTAACACCTCCATTTTTGGGTGGAGGTTGGGGATGGTGAGGGACAACTTTAATGTGAGTAGAAACACCTCTGGGTTGTGTGAATACACTGCACCCGCATCGTGCTCAACCTTCGTAATGTTCCGACCGATCAATAAATTGGATCCGAGTGCCGGTAGAGTTATTTCCAGGGAATATTTTACTGGTAGGTGGAGGGGGTGAGGGGGCACCTTAATGATTCTACGCTAAAGCGAACCCCCCCTAGCCCTTTACCCCCCTACATAAAATTGATTCATTGAATGTTGGAAGTGAGAGGGGGAATCGAGACGCTCTGGCAAAGTTTTGGGTGGGGTAGACGGAATAGAGAAAAAAAAAGTGGGGGAAGGAGAAGGGGGGAGGAGGAAAAAAAAAGAAGTTTGTCGTTGGTCTATTACCGCCAGTTTTATTTGATGATGACTTTGGGAACTGCGAGGGATTGATGAGGGTTTTCACTGCAGATGTGTGGTGCCGCGTACACCTTTTAGCGTATTATTCATTCTGGTGAAGTCCTCTTTTTGTGCGCAAGTTGATTTCAACAATGGCACCTTTGCGGCGAGGTGGCAGGATAACAATTGTGGGTTTCACGCACTTTTGCACTTTAGCAATACAACTTTTTTGAGGCATCAGCTTAGCATGTAGAGGTAGGTGAAGTATCTGTAGATTAATTCCGTGATCAAAATTAAAATATTTTCAGATTCCTTTACGCTAATTAGGAAGCTGGTTTGTTTCTGTATATGATCTCTGGCTCTGACGGAGTACGTAGTTTTTTAATGCAATACACAGATATGCCCGCAAGGGGAGGTGTGAAACTGTGAATGGAACAAAAACGTGACCGTGTAATCTGGGCTGAACAACATCTCTTTTTTTGTTCATGTTTATCCCACGTTGAGAGCAGCCTCTGATCATGATGTACATCACTCTCAGCTGACTTACACTCGCAAACTGTTGCATAAGCATATTGCATAATATTTTTTTCCTTGCTCCTAGCAAAAATATTCGGAGAGATTCGAAAGACGAAAAGTGCAGTGAGCTGGAACCTCACAGATTCCAAAGAAGATTTCTTTGGTAGGCAGTGGCAGTGATTTCAGATTTTCCCACGTTTTCCCGAATCACAGCACTTATGGCATGATCTAAAATGCAATTGACTCTCAGCTCATCATGCGAAATGGATTTGAAAGTTCCTGATGACAGGATTCAAAAGCGAACGTTCCGCCCTCGGTATAGGATGAGGGTGTTACTAATGGATTCTGCACTTTCCAGTTTGAACCCTCCCCACTGCCACCCTCCACCCCCTCCCTCCCTTCAGTGGTGGGAGCTCACATGTAAAATTGAAAGGCCAGTTCATTGAACCGTTTGACTGGGAGGAGGGGAATGGTTATTGTGCGAGGAAATGAGACTTGGTGGTTGGGTAGCCTTTACTCGCTTCTATTCATGGAGCCACGGACACAACTTCTGTACTTGATGCCCCATAAGGTAAGTCGAGTTCGTCCTCACAACCACCGCTCATAGTTAGCGGCGTGATCGTCAGAGCGTCGCTTGTGTTGGTGTGTGCCCGACCTTCGCCCTTGCCGCCCCTAGTTTGCAGTTTGCTCGTCAGAGCGTCGCTAGTGTAAGCCGCATGGCTGACTCTCACCCCTTGGTTCGTGGTTGGTTGGCGTTGCTTGTGTCCATACTTGCACGGCTAGTTGGTGGTTTTCTCGTCAGAGCGTCGCTAGTGTGCAACCGTGGCTGACCTAGGATCTTCTGGATAGTCACTGGTGTAAGCCAGATCCCTGACTTTCGACCGAGGGTAGTTCATGGCTTTGTAGTCATGGAGACGAGTGGCTGACCTCTCCCTAGCATAGCAACGAATGGTTTCGGCACAAGACTGGTAGGGGAAAAAAAGTTTCCTGGCCCCTGACCGCATCTGTCATTAATCCAACCTATGGAATACTAATTAATAGGAGAGAACTGGGGGTGAGGATATGAATCGGACAATGGAAGCTACGAGGCTTGATTGCGGATGATTTATGCACGCTGACAGGAGAGGGGAGGTGCGAACGGTGGCAGTTCATCTTCCTTGACGAATGAATTTTTTTTCCAACTATGGAACTTTTGCCCTTGAGTCATCACTATATGCAAGCCATTTGAACAAATTTTATGGACTTTATTCCCTGCGCAGTTGTGCGAACATAATCTGCACTCCTCCAGCCTAATTGGATGATGTGGGTGGTCGAAAAGTGATTTGTTCAGATTGTCGATTATCACGTAATGTGGAAGGGAATTATGGGATAATAAGATAATTGTTTTAATCCTACATTGACTCGATCAAGGTTGCATGCACAGGTAAATGCTACTCCGGTTGGGACTGGTGGTCAACAACAACAACTGCAAGGTGATAAATTGAAATCACACCGTTTAAAATTGGCATAACAATGCAAAAAACAGTATGTTTTAAATATGCGGGGTGTCTCAGAAGTGACAAGTACTTGGCAGCTGTGACCAGAGTGTCGCAGCCGATCGCAATTCATCCACTGTGAGAGTATAATCTGCGGCTATCGGTTCGCGCGGTCACAAGTCGATTCAGCAATGAAGGGAAAATTTAACAACTGTTTTGCTACCCCATCGACATGCATAAAATACCAACGTTGCGACACGTCAGAGTGCTTTACTATTGTTTTGGTGCACTTCACTCCACCTTACTGCTGTTCCGCAATAATTGAGAGTTTTTGCACCATCCAGTGATATTGGTAGCTGGAATTGCATGGTAAAATTATGAATGATGCATCGTGTAGGCCTACATGCACGTAGAGATATATTGATTTGATATTGTAGGAATAACTATCAATAAAATTATAATTATGCTATGCTTTTAGACAACTATTTTTCATGAGGTTTTGATCCTTAATCGGAACATCTTAGGTGAGTTCCATAACATGCGCTATTCCGGGGGATAGGGAGCCTTGACAGAGAGATATAGAGTAGAAAGGTCTTAGCTGACGTTAATATTATAGGATGTCACACATGACCTTAGCAAGACCATACACAAATAAGCTGTAGCATTTAAAGGCTGCTGGAAACAGGTTTTAGCAAGGCTGAATATATGATAAGTGGGGGCACGGAAGTGTAATTGGTTACCGACACAACACCTTTCAACTCTGAGGTCCCTAGTTTGATCCCTGTGTCGAGCCGAGGATTTTCTCATGTGGAAAGTATAGAGAGGTTTTCTCCTGTTCGCATGGTTTTCGGGTTTTACCCCTTTCCTCCCACCATCAAACATCCATCATCATTTAGGTATGAATTAATAAGGTCTGGGGGTTTAAAAGGGGATACCTCTAACAGGAAACAGGCCTATAATGGGGTAACAATTATGTAGAAATAACTCTAAAATAATAATAAATAAGTTTAATAAACGGTAAATCGAGTCAGCTAAATTGCGTGTATCTAAAAGTCACAGCTTTCTCTCTTTGTTGCACCTCTCACTAGTCAGACACCAATACCATATAGAGTTGGTGGCTTTATTGCTGTCCTAAATTGACACTGAGCACACTGAGAGATAATGAGAGGCAATCATTTAATTTCATTCAGTTATAATGAAGAAAAGTGTTGCTGATTTGATGCCGTAGACTGGTCCAAAGTAACTTAAAAATTACCGCTTCAATGATCAACTCTTCCCACCTATGAATGCATATAAGAACGCACTGAGAACTAGGAGCATACCCTTGTTATTAATTTTGCCAACATTGATCTAACAATATAGTGCATTAATAACATCAGAGGTCCAATAGATACCTGAATCTTGCTCTGGTGCACATTGCCCAAACGAACACTTCCAATAATCACACAACAATCAACGATTGCGGTGAGTAATCCATTACGTCCTTTCCGTCCAATTGTTGCAGGTAATGACTTTAGAAGTACAGTATACCACACAATGCTTGGTCCGAATTGAAATGTCCCTTTTAGATAGCAATCATTGGCGTTAAGCTGATTATTTTAAGCCAGGTACTTTGGAATCGTTTTTAGTGGTTATAAATAGCATTATCTGATGATACAAGTATTAGGTTGTGTAGGTTCTTTTCTAATACCTGCAGGGGTATGGGTTGCAATAAATGGGCTCTGTCATTGATAGTCAATGCCCATTGTAACAATTAACTATTCCAAATGGGAAATTCATTGCAATTAACAGCTTTGGTAGGTGATTAGATTCTCAATAATATTATCTAATAGACTACCGGTACTACTGATAATAAAATTCATGCTTCAAAGTAAGTGCTTAAAAATAAACAGCTTAGAGCACAAAGAGCCAAATAAAACGGGCATGTCAATTGGAACACCATTAATAACCTGTTTTACGTCGCTTGAGTCTTTCACCTCAACTGGACCAACGGATAGCGAAAGCTGGAACATCTCTGGGATTATACCCCGGACAACACAAGTACTGACAGGACCCCGGAATGCGAAGTTGAGAACACATGAGTGACAATCCTCTACTGCAGTAGGGATAGCAGCAGTTTGAAGGACAGGAAAGTAACATAGATTAACGGCTTCATGCGCGTAACCCTTGACGAACATTAAGAGTCACAGGTGATCGAGCTGGTAAGAGCACAGGCTTAACCTCTATGACAAAGCCCCGGAACCCCCAAGGAACCTTGGGCATCAAGTTAGGGTTTATTCTGAAGTGCATTGATAAAGATGTCACCACAAAGGTTCATGTGAAGGACCATACGGGGGTTCGACGTCGATTCAAAACGTCAAGGACCACGATGAAATATTCAGAAGTACCAGTGCAGCATCCCACATCTTATAAAGAAAGGATGGAACTTATATTGCTACAACTACCTTTGGCAAGTTACACCCAGAAAGCATATAAAACAACATACATATAGACAACAAGGATAATGGTGCGACAAGGGTAGGTGCAGGGTACGGAAAATTTATTTTTCCAACAAAACGCAAAAATTTTGACGATATCCCGGCAGAATTCAATGTGACTTCGAAGCCCTAAAAAACTCCACATGATTGGAGCATCTCAAGCAAAATGGAAGCTAATTGTTGTAAAAAATGGACGTAAGAACCTGTTTGACTGTACTATTTGATTTCGCACCAATACTTGGGATGTAAAACATTCCCTTCCCGATGTGACTGTAAAGTTGTGTTCTTTACTGATTTTGCTCTGACCACAGGAGCGATGAGTGGGAATACAATCATTGAACAAGGCAGTCGAGTCTTACCTTTGGGGAAACCGAGTACTCTTACCTTACCTTGGGCTCCTAAATCTTTATCCGCTGCGTACCCTGTTACAGTGGAAGTAGGGACTATTGGGAAATATACCGTATCAATAAATACTTCATTGTATAGTAAATGAAACGAATTATTATTGGGGTTGAATTTCCAAATTAAGGGAAATGATTTTTTGCAGGTTTCTTTGACCGACATCTGAAGTTGTTCAAAGGTCCTCTAAATTAACGTTATCCCTCGCTCCTTCTCTGCCCGTTGTCCAGTTTATTTCGTAACAATTGAAGTAGCGGGCCTTTGCTATTGGTTTAAAGGTAATATGGAAGGACCCAACAAAACCAAGTCCAAATTATAGCAAGATAAAAATATGGTGAGGATGCATAATAACTACGGAATTAGCTGTTTACTCATAGACTAACTCTGTAGTTAACCTTAACTATTGTTCATACAAGTTGCCCTGAGTGTCGTTGTGAAAGTGCCTGTATTACCAGTCTCCTTCACTATGCTATCCGAATGACACCATAGGTACAGCATATAATTATGTGTAGTACAGTACCTCTGATCTGTACAGTACCATTCGAAAGCAACATGAAGTCCACTTTGCACAATGCGGAACAACAACATAATATGTGTAGTGCAGTGGCACGTGACGCCAGATAGCAGACGGCACTTGACACGAGACAAGTGCCGAGTGGAAAAGTGTTGAAGGAAGAGCCAGGAAAAGGGGAAGAGAAGAAGCAAAGTGGGCAATTAGCGCCGCCATCACTCACACAAGCGCCCATAATGAGGCTCTGATAACCGGAGCGTGAAAATTCCACATTCGGTAATCCCAACGGGACAGCTAACGCTGCATGCGTATCATATGGGATTAAAGGTCTATGTTTGCCATAGGGATTACAGCACTCCGCTTGGCTTCAGTCCGAGGGGCCCAGCACACTGGAGGGCTTTTTGAGGGACCTCTCTCTTTTTTATTATGTTTTATTTTGTTTTAATTTTTTTGTCCAGGGTGCAATGCTTTTGGTGTGACGTGTAGGCGCAGCTGGAAACTGGTTTTTGCATCTAGGCTAATAGGGTCATGGTAGGAATTGGGAGTGGGTAGGGAGAGGCATGGGGGGATAAAATTCCTCCTGGGAGGCAGCCACGCAAGAATTGGCTTGTCAAAAGCTTCCGCTCCCTCCGTCCTATCTCCCATTTCTAAATTGAATTAAAACCATGTCCTCCAATTACATTTTGTACCGGCTCAAAGAGAGCTCGGGCAAGCGAGTTTTGACGTGCGACATTTGTTTTCAACTTGTTACCGTTTTGCCTGGGATTTTCCAGGCTCAGGAATGGAAGACTCACGTGTTAGAATTTTTTTATATATTTCGTAATGTAGTATTGGGCTTAATTCGTCTTTTTTTATTCAAATGCAGTTTTGAACGGGGTATGACACAAGTTCTGCATAGAGTCACGTCCAAGAGTTCAGATTGTTCAGTGTTGGTTTTCATGTTCATGTTCCACCAGAATGGCAGCCACAATTCTAAAGTTACTTTTGTTTTACTCTCATGTTCTCTCCTAGTGCATAATTTCGAGTCCTACAGTGCATAGCATAGCTCCCATCATTTTTGTTCCACATTATTATTATTATTATTATTATTATTATTATTATTATTATTATTATTATTATTATACCTGGTGCGAATATGTCGATGACCGATATCCCAATGAAATTAATTCTGATTGCGAAGACGGGCAGATATTTGGAGCAGCATGCCTGTAGGAAGCAGCAGCTCTCAGGCTGACAAAAGAAAATTCCATGAGAGTCGTTTGCCTGGCCCCCATGGCTCATGGAAGCCGACAAGCAAGCGACGCGCTCATTTGTGTACCGGCAAAGCATGTCTTGCCCTCGCACGTGACTCCAAGCGCTTGCAAACACAATGAGGATGTGTAAGGAATGGAGAAGATGAAAAAGCAAGGCACGCACGCCATGCGAAAAATTCCAGCTTTTAAAACATGCAGAGGTCTTCAACCTTCCTCTTCTGTCCCCTTCCATCCCCCGCATGGCTTTTCTTTTCCCCTTAAGCCGATATCGACATTTCTGCAAACCGAATTATGCGAGTCATTTGATCGCATTTCAAACCCCTCGGCGATATAGAGAACAGGATCCATCACGTCCTATTTCAAAAGTTTATCCATCAAGGTTGGAAGTGTAGAGAGAGAGGCACGCTTTGGACATTTTTGCTTGACAAAAGTTGCAGGTGTTGTTTTTGCATGTTTTACTTGTCATATTTTATACTGAATGTCGTGGTTTGGCTGTGCAAGTGGCATTAATGGCCTTCTTCAGCATTTGACAAATTCCTTCTAAACCTTGCAAACAAAATAACAGCCGAAATGGAGAAACGAGTCAAATTCACTGTTCATGTTTCATCAGTTTTATAGGGACCATTCAATTAAAATTTTACTAGTTCACACTCATGAATAGGAATAGGAGAGCAGGAGGTGACCAGTTGGCTCATTCGACAAATGCTGCAATTGTCTACTTTGCCATAAATCCATAAGTATTTTCAAATAAAATAATTACATAATTTGAATAATGATCCACTGTAAATTGCTCAACAATATAAAATACCACATAATGGAGCAAATCCATGCTCGTTTATTTTCATTATCATCAGTACAATTGACAAATTATATCGTAACTTTTCACGGCTTCGGGCGCATGTCTTGAATTTTAACACTGGATCTGTGAGCCTAGCCCACACACCTAGTCTCCACAAAAAGAATCACCAACAAGTGGTACAATATTTCAGAATGTTACACCCGAGTGTGAGCATAAATTGAGAAGCGCGTAATATGAATACTAAGAAGGCGATAGTCATCTCTCGTCACGCGCCCTCCTCCTTAGGAAATAAAACGCTTCATAAAGCCATGGAGCCAAGGGCTGTGACATCGTAAACCCCCATGGAAAAAAATTGAGGAAATCCTCGAGAGCGATCTGTTTTCCTTCCGGAAGAACCCCCCACTTTTTTTTTACCAATCGGGAAAAATTCATAGTAGTTGCCCCTTTACCCGAAAAAAGGCTAAAATGGCGTCACCAGTGTGGCGGGAATTTATAAGAAGGTAGACATGTTGCCAAGTGGCCAAAAGAACATTGCCCCTGTCTTTTTTGGGCCTCCCCCCCCCCNCCCCCCCCCCCCTGGCCACACCATCGATTGCTGGCAACAGACGACGCTGCATGCAAATCCACCTGTTTCGCCAGTGTTATTCATGCAATATTATGCATACCCCTACTTCCAGTGGCGCGGATTTTCTCCTCCCCGGTTCGCCTTTAGTGAAAGTTAGAGAAGTGTGCAAAAAAAATGCATCTTTGGAATGCAAAGCCTTTCGTGGCAGCACACTCTTTATGAGCTTTCTCCAGAGCGCTTTGTGGTATTCAAATGAAACACCGTATTTTTTCCGTCTCCATTCCTCTACCCGTCTGAATTTCGAAGACCGCTCATTTGGAGGCACTTTTTCAATTGATATTATCGGTTTAGGACTGCTTTTTGGGGCCACCTACAGGTGGTGGGGATATTCTGATAGGATCAGATCATTTGTACCATGAATTCTTGGCATTTTGGATATCTCGGGTGTTTATACAAGTGGCAATCATGTCAGGTCTGCACTGCTTCAGCTATAAGAAAAGTCTTGCGTATACTGTCTTAACATGTTATTCGGCCATAATGTCAGCAGGTGATATACGAGCTCCATAAAGAAAAGCTTGGCAGTTTGACTTTGGCCACCTCGTAACTTGATATGGGAGGCAGCCTCTCCCAGCATACCTCCATGCATCTGCCGCCCCCAAACTTCACTATTATATGCAGCAAAATGGATGTAATAATGCCATGTTCTGGGTCAGCACTGTTGCTCTATTCCCCCTCCCACCCACCCATTCCCCACAACTATCTCCCCATGCATAAAAACTGCTTTGTACTTGGTGATACACTGTTCATAGTAAAAGCCTTTGTTCGCAAAATTCCACAGATTCCTCTGAACTTTATCGGATTTGTCGGCTTCCCCATATTTTGGTAGGTGTACTGCACCTGTACGAGTGATGACGCGTCTGCTCATTTTCACCCTCCCCTAAATTGATATGTATGCAGGGAATGAAGGGAGTGAGAAAAAGAAGTTCAATCTGGAGGCTGATTTACATCCTCCATTTTCGGCTCGCCTGAAACTGCAATTAATTCGTCCTGAGGGATACGTAAAGAAATACAGCACTTGAGCTTCCCTTTTAATTTTTATCCGGCCCCTCCCTTTGATCTATTACTTAGTCATGTAGTGAGGGAGGCTAGTAGTAGGGGAGGGTCTGAGGGGAAACGGGAATAATTAACAGTAACAAATGAAAAACCAATGAACACAGCCGTGGTCGTCAATTATTAAGGCTAGCTTTGTTTCGGCGGTTAAGCCACGTCGGGATACGAGGATTGTGCATTAGTAACATTAATTATATGGGAGGGATTTAGGGGGAGGAGGGTTTCAGAAGAAAGTGAACCTCGAGTAGCATCTCCAATAAATTGAGTCGTTTTATCGAGAATTTCAAGAAAGTAGAATCGCTCCTTTTTTTCTGGGTGAGCTCCACAGCCATGCAGTATACTTGAGCCATCTCGTACCGTTTCGCAGAAGCTGCAAGAGTCAAAGATATGAGTGAAACGGGGGGGTTGGATGACATTTAAAAATGTCAGAAGGTTTATGTGAGGGTGATTAGTATGTTGAAGCATTACCTCATTTGGGAACAATATGAATGTACTCGATATGAAAAAGGTGGGGATAATTTCGAAAGCCACTGTGGTTGCAAATCATATCGTGGGAGCTTTGGAAAGCCCGATTATTTAAAAACATGTGGTAGGAAACCACGATGGGGAAGTCGATTGCATTTTAAAATAGTGGATGGTGCTTGTCGTTTATGCAAGCATCATCGGGACACCTCACACCTTTTGACATGTCAATGGTCGACGACCCTAACCAGTATAGCCTAGATTTGGTTGGCCACAATGAACTAGAAATTAGCATGTTTACACATTATGACTTGTCGATCTGTCATGTTATTCAACCAATGGAACTCTTGATCTGTTGCTCTTTAAGCTGATCGCATTTTACCTGTGGGTCATTGGAGCACGTTGGACCCTTTGTGTGCGTGTTTACCATCCTTCGCTCGAAGTGTTTGGTATCACGATTGCAGACCCAGTTGATAATGAGGACGACAGTGTAGCCAAACAATGATGCTCCACATTTGCTATTTGTTTGCAGATGGAAAGGCCAACGAAACCCAGCGGCAGCCAAATGACGTCGTCAGTGCATCGTCGGCTGAAAAAGAAAAGGTCATTACGTCGACACCACCTTCGTTGGTCGAAGTACCAGCTGGACACAACGCCTTGGAAGGAAACCTTCTTGCCATCATTACCAATCAGAGTAAGTGCTCAGACTTACTGGGAGCTGAAAATAATAGACATATGCAAGTATTGATTGTCATCAGTATAGTGATGGTCAGGGAATGTTGGATATTGTAATTATTACTAATTGCTCTTAGTAACCGCAAAAAGTGGCTAGGTTGTCTTTCTACCGAACAACTTGGCAGTAAACGGTTAGTGTTACCTCGGCACTATATGTCATTTCCAATGCTAAACCGCGTCTCAATTGGCAGACATGACGGACACGATGCTGCAGGGACCCATGTTACACCCCGTAAACGAGCAGATGCATATTTAGCCAATCCGCCTGATAATAATTATTGGTGGCAATTGTGCATTGTGTGCACATGTTGCCACACGCGTGACAAACCCATAATTAGATTTGGCGAAAAGATTTACGCTGCCATGGCAGGGGTGTGCAAATCACTAACGTATAAGTAATTGGGTGTACTACGTAGGTTTGCCAAAATCAATTTTTATGGATTTATTTTAAATACTGGGCAATGCCAAAATGATTGTCCGTGTGTACTTCCAAGTGCAATAAAATAAGAGCTAAAATTGAGCAAATATATATGTTAAAATGTTAAAATGAAACGTTCGGTTCAGCACTGTTATTTTGTAGCCTACTGTTCTTGGTGTTTTCGATGCCTGCATATGGTGATGTCGCCAGATTTGGCCGGAATCACTTCCACCCAATTATTCTTAAAAGTGTGAGTTTTCAGAAAAATGTATTTAACGTATAATAATTTCATGTAACTGTATATCAAATATACTGGTGAAATGTGACGTTCATATTTTATGACTGCCATTAGACCAACGCTCCTTTTTGACATTTTCACACTTCCTACTGTGCTTCGTTGCATGCACGTAGTTGAACTCGTGCTTCCAAACAGGAAGGAGTGAAGTTTTGTTATAAGGGCGATTCAAGTGCAGGCCACTTCAATACCTGTTACTTCAAGTCTATCAGGGATTGATGAGAGGCACAGCCCACTAGTAATATCAACTGAAACCATCATCAACTGCTTCACCAACTTCTTGGGCGGAGCACTTCTGTTCCGGAAGCTGCCACCCAGTGATTATAGCGGTAGTGTACTACTTCTGGAGGTAGCAACCCATTTTAAACCTGGTTACAATATCCAGCCCGATCCAGCTATTAAACTAAACAAGGAAAGTAACGTTCATATTACTAGTACAATAGTGTATAGCTTCAAACTGGCCAAACAAAAAACCTCCAATTTATGACCTACTCACAGAACAGTGTCATTAAAACTCATTTAGAATGTAAAAATCCGGTTTTATCTTTTTAATATTCTCTTAAGTTCAAGGTCGATCGTAAATACAGCAGTTGTGTACAGTAGATGGTGGTTATGAGAGCTAAAATACGGCATTAAGCAGCATCAACTAACAGACTAAATGTAGTGGAAATGAAGTGCATAATTCACAATAATAATGTTCCTTCGGTGTATTTTATTTTTGCTCACGGTCAAATAATCCAGGAAACAAAAAAATTGGCCAAATCTCGGAAAAAGTAAAATTTAAGCAATAGCCATTAATATTAGGCATCATGACCCATAAAATCGCACCAGCTTTATTTTGTGTAGAACATATAGTAATAGAGAGCAAAAATCATTGCCAAGATGAAATATTACAACTCCAGTTTGGTCTCCTACAGAGTGTAACTTTCTGATTCTTTTTAAAAATATCCAACAAGTTTCGACAGTTGATTAAATGGCAGACAAATGCTCTAATTTGTTTCATCAAAATTACCAGATAATACTACTAGTACTCTAGGCCTACAAATATGAGACAAAGATTGACGCACCAGCTAATATCTCCGCAAGCTGTAAACTGTACTACGCCAAGCTCATGCGGAACAGTATTTGTGAAATATTAAAATGGCAGCAAGGCCTATCTCTCCTGTAACACCCTGTACATGGAAACTCCATACTAAAAATGAGAGCCATGCCCTTATATTGAAAGCAAATTGCTTCATTGTTTCGCTGGGTGGCCTCGTTGGTGCATCATCACGTATGCACCTCACCGACCTGCCTGGTTCCTTTTAATTACATATTTTATGCAATTTGGCTTTGCCGTGGAATTCCGTCAAAGGAAACATGCGTTTATTTCGACTCGCTCCAGCTCGGTGCAGCAAGTTTTCGAGGCCAGTAATCACAAAGAGTTGCATAAGCGTTTGATCCATTAGTCATGTCTCTTTTTTTTGTTGTTAACTACCACGTACTCTCTTTTTTCGGCAACCACCACCCTCCCACGCCTTCACGCAGAAGCAAATTCCTCTAATAAAGTTACAGATCGAATGTGTGTGAATTATATATTTACAAGACCATCAGTCCGTAACTTAACTGTTCTGTATGGAATTTAAAATTTACTCAAATGTGTACGTCACAAAGGGTATTAAACAGGTTTGTACCCCCAACAATGCTGTATGTGCAGTGACTTAATTTTTTTTTCTTCATTCAGCAAGACATACTACCCCTGGCAATATGCATCATTTCCAGCAACTTCATATAAGATCATTTGTTTTCTGACTTCCAGATGGTACCAACCAAATCAACACTACAATCCATGAAGCTCATCCCGGAGCTGCCATTGTTGTCGTGCAGGAAAATTCCGTGCCAGACGGTGAGTCATATATCCTGACTAGGTATGCAACTCACAGAACAGTGTCATGAAAACTCATTTAGAATAGGAAATATTGCGTTGGGAGCCGGAAAAAAAAAGTAACAGAGGTGAATTAGCATTCTGTTTAAACGCGTGGAAGACAGAGTGCATGTCAGAAGAGGCACAGGGTGAGGCAGAAAAAAAATCATGCAAGTTGGTATAAAACGACACGGTTCGTTCCGTAAATGGCGGGATGGAGGGGATGTGGGGGCCTGGGGAGGGGCTTAAAAATCCGCAGCACTATCTGCATCAAGTGAGTCATTTATTTGGGAGAGTAGTCGTCGGTGCTGTGGGCAAATGAATCTGGGGGAAACACTCCGTGGAAGTGGTTGTTGTACAAAAACAAAACGTTGTTTTCATTAGTAAGAGGTTTAGGGATATGGGCGGGCTGGAGGAGGGAGTGTGCATGGGTTTCAAACGTATCTCTTTATGGGTTTCAAGGCGTATGGGTACAACACTGTTGGAAGAGTTAGTTTTGAAAAATAACGCCAGTAAAACATGTCTGCTTATTGGACGTGTACAGGAAAATCCCTACGTTATTTGTGGCAATAAGTTTGAATTAAAAATAACTGCACTGTAACGCAGACCATTTCCAGACTGCTGCGTCATCACTAAATTCCATGTTACAGTGTCGCTTTATTAACAGCGACAACAGGCTGTAACGAGAAGGAATGTTTCCAACTTCAGATAGAGGCTAATACGTTATTTTTTAACATGCTAAAAAGGTGAAATTATCTGACTGAATGACTATAATATATTTTGGCTGATCAATTTATACCGAAACCTATTTGTTCAATTGCCAAACCATGTACCTAGTTCTCGGCTACACTGCGTAGGTCCCAAAACCAGAAGCAGGTGATAGGTCCAGCCTAGTCCGAATTTTCATTTATTTGGTTGGGGGAAATAATGTTCACTCGGAGACCTAATGAAAGCGTCCATCAAATCTGCCCAATTCAGTTTAAACTTGCTCGTTCTCTCGAGAGTGATTGGTCTCTCTGTCCCCCACTGCACCCTCCGGTCCCACCACCCTCCTCTCCCCATCCCCTAAAAAACCCCTACCAAACAGATGAACTAGTTGTTCATTAATGATCCACTTGGCCATCCAGAGCTCTAAAGCGGCAGAATGGATGATTGTCCTGTCGCCCTGATTCAGATGTGATTATGTTAATCGAATGCGCAGGGAGAGATTCTACCACCCACACTTTTTTTTCCGAAAATTTTTATTCACCAGGGTTACTCGGCTCTTCTGATATTAGCTAACCAGCAGAATTTATCCAGAATTAGTGGGGAGCGCGACACAGTTTAAATTGACTCTAATTTTATTAAGGGCCAGTTCCAATGCAAACTATATGAGCTCCCCACCGACCCTATAGTGATGGCGTAAAAAATGGGGAGAGAATCTGTACTATCGGAATCTTCAAATGATTTCTAGATTTTAATATGCATTTGTCGTCATAGGAAATCTTGTGGTTGACCTTTCACCTGACACCAGAAAATTTAAAACAAGTCTACAAGCGAAATCCACTAAACCCAATTTTAGAGATTTTTAGTTCTATTACGCCACTAAGTAGCAACTTTTCTGATCTATGGCCTGTCTTCAGTCAAAGTTTCGTAATGAGCAGCAATCCATGATCCGCTTCACTCTACAGGGTGTTTACGACCTAACTTTACAAACTTCTAGGGGTGATAGAGGGGACCAAGACAAACATTTTTGACATAGGAACCCGTGTCCGGAAGCGCCATCTAGAGGGGGTTCATAGACAAGGAACGGGTGCGCTCAGACGCGTCACGCGAGAGGCGCTAGTCGAGCGGACTGTTTTGTTGATGGATGGTGCTCGGATAGTAACCAACGATGCGATGTGCCATAACGTGGCAACAGCAGAGCCATCTAGCAATTAAAGTCCTCCTCCTAGGAGACCCGCGG
>JYFJ02007057.1:0-17007 GCA_000934665.2 Catajapyx aquilonaris
GCGCCTGTGGAAGGTGTCAACACGATGGGTACCCCGAATGTTGTCGCCAGAACAGAAGGCGGCGCGTCGGGAGATTTCACAATATTAAATTTGGACCATCTGAATGCTGATGCAGAAGGATTTTACGCTCCTCTGGTCACACAGGATGAAACCTGGGTACCTCATTATGTTCCCGAACATGAAGAAACACCTGCGGGGTCGACTCCATGGGAGTGACGAAGAGGTCAAGGCAGCTGTGGAGGACGTCTTGGGGGGGGTGAGATTCTTCCTTCTACCAGAGCGGTTTGGAGAAGTTGCCACGAAGATGGACAAAGTGTATTGACCGGTGTGGGTACTATGTTGAGAAATAAAATTGTTTCTTTGTCATGTCTCGCGTATGTCTACTTGAAACCACGAACGAAAACACCCCTCGTAGCAACTTGTGTGTAGGTAGGTTTCACTGTAGAAATTTTGCATAGCTGAGCAAAGGATGAAAAAAAAACCCCTTTCCTTTGGGAGGATATGGAGATGGAGACTGCATCATAGAATGTTCCCCATCGGTCCCTGCCCTGACCATGTTGTTGTTCAGAAGACCTAATTTTAATCGAAAATAATCATTATCTTAGCATAATAAACTCAACCATAGTTATGTTCTGAACATTTTTTTATTTCTAAAATAAATTCATCTCACAGAACTCATAGCTCCGGTTTCACTGGAAGTCTTCATCACCTCTCTCTGTTGCTGACGGGTATAATTCTAAATAACCTGCCCTAATAAAACAACTTCACGAAACAGATGTACGTGATGAGATCTCAACAGTAATTTTTGAATCACTCTGAGTGCTGCCAACTATCCTTTCCCGGGGTAAGTTGGTTAGAGTTGGATTGACAGTCACTTTAAACACAGTTAAGGCAGTGGAATCCCCTTTGATCCTCCAGTTTTTGTCCTTGCCTTCAACTTGAGGGCTGCTTTGTAGACCACTTTCCAAATGTGTTACAACCTCAAAGAAAAAAACAGCAAGATAAAACATAACTGAAGAGCTCATTTGCGATAACGCATAAGTCAATAGGGATACCTATTGACTTAGGCATTTTTGTAAACGAGCTCTTCAATTGTTACGAAAAACAAGATGATTTCAGTATCATTGTTGGGTATAAGTTTTTCCCCATGGAATGCTCATTTGGTGGATTATCATGATCACAAATTGATTTCAAGCAGCTAAATATTATAAGGCGATCAAAGTAAAAGTGACCCAGACAATCAAACACAAACCTAGTTGCAGATTAATACTGGCCAAGGAATCCTGAGATTTTGGAGGACACCCACACTATCATTTGGATGCCAACAGAAAAAGTGATGCCAGTACTATGCAGAATGCTCGACCCCACCCATAATGAACATTCCTACAATGGGCATTGCAGGCACCACATGGTACAGACTCTTATCTCTGGTGACAATCCTGAATTGGCAAGTTCTTAAAAACTAGGTAAATCATCCACATTCAGTGGCACAACCAAGCCTAAGCATATTTTCATTTAATCCCAGTGCACCACAATCGTCCTGCTGACAGTATATTACTTACCGCTTTAATGCCCTTCAGTGCATTGGTAACATCTGGTGAACTTAAAACTCCACTTGGCAGTAGGGCATTTTCCAAGACATTGATGCTGGAAGTCAGCTGCTCACAACTAGTAGACACAATAGCCTGTAATCGTCTCATATCATCTGAAGGCTTCATCTGATCCTGAAGAAAAAAATTAGTACTGTACGTGAGAATTATAAAATTTCACTTTCTCAGGCATTCCCTGACATATTTTCTGAACGTTACAATGGTACCTCTACCTTTTTGCCTTAGGACAGTGGTTCTCAAACTTTTGACGTGGATACGTCTTTAAAATCGGATCAGGGGGCATGCAGGCAAACTCAAGCGTTACAGAAAAGCGTTACAGCAGGGCCCCGCCAGGGGGCCCACGGCGGGGGCACGCAGGCAAACTCAAGCAAGAAAAGCGTTAGTCTATTATAACCGAGTCTGCTATAAGCGACGCTTTTCTGTAACGCTCGAGTTTGCCTGCATGCCCCCTGATCCGATTTTAAAGACATATCCACGCCTGCACGCCCCCACCATTATAGTCGAGAAAACTGAAATATAATGTAGGTTGAGCCCGCACAAGCTGCGGCTTATGTCCACAACACAACCTAATGTAATTCTTTTGACCACATCCCGCTTCAGATGGTCAAAAGATCCTTTGGCTCACGTGGGAATTAACTCCATAAGACAATTGTCACTATCTTATAGTGGATAAACCTTCTTTGCCATTTGCTGCAGGGAAAGATGTTGGACGAATGGAAGTTTTCAAGATAAAAATAGAGGGATGATTCATGATCAGAAGTTAATGTCAGGATCCAGCTCCAAAACAATTTTGCAATGCTAAAAGGCAAAGTTTGGTATTTCGGCAAGTTGGGCGTCAAAAATAAATAAATCACCGATTCAGAATATGTGGCCAGTTTCAGTAACACGAGTATAACAACAATGTAAAGTTTCAAGTCAAATGTGATACCTTGTGGGCCATTCTTGTAGTATGACGACGACACTGGAAGAGAAATGGCAAAAACCCAACAATTCAAACAACACCACTGGGGCACAGGGTGCCACCTATTTGTTAGTTCCCAGAAGTCATGGTGATGCTGCCATGAAGCAGTTCTTCTGTATCTACTATACAGTATAGTATCTAGCCAGGCAGATTACAACTTAAACGTGGCAGCATTTGATTATGTGCCATTAATTCCAAAAATGAACATAATTATATTCAGAACGATTTTTTCCCCCTGATTTTGGAGGCCCAACTTTTTGAAATGCCAAACCCTACCTTTAAACTATGTAAATACACTTTTATGTAAGCCTGTATTTGATACACATGTTCTCAATACATCTCAAAAAAGAGAGACTATTATTACACTTGTATATCCAGATCAGACAGAGGATACTTATGTGGATCAAGTTTCAGTGGGTTCTCTCTGTGTTTTTGTGGGTTTTCTCAGAGCTCTCCCAGTTCCCCCCCACTATTAAAACCCATCACAGCGCAAGCAAATGATTAAAGTCAGTAAAATGAAAAGATGATCCCCTAAAAGGCCCAAGGAGGCCTATCACGAGGGATCCATTATTATTATTACAGGTAAAATCTCGTTACAACGAAACCGGCCGGACCAAGGAAATGTTTTTGTAATAACGGAATTTCGTTAAATCGAGACTGGTTATTTTTATTTCCCCCGCAAGTATGTCCGAATCTGTCAACTCCTGGCACACCTGTACGTCGTCATCTGCTGCTACAAAATCGTGGAAGGTAACTTCATCCGGCATGCCGCGCTGGTGCTTTCAGAGACGGACCTTTACACAGACAGGTCGTCAGGGTCATCTGAGTCTTCGGCGTCCTGGTCACTCCCCAAAACAGACACTGCCGACCCCTTGATGCAACTTTTACCCCCAACATTTCACGATTTTTGACGGTGTTACGCACAACCACACACTCGCTTATCGCTAGACAGTGCTGAAGCACGTGTGGCGGAGCATTGCATCAGTGCATATTTCGTTATATCGGGTTCAATACTAGCCGGGGAACCACCTTTCGTATTTGTTGTACTGAAAATTTCGTAGTAACGCATTTCGTAATAACGGGATTACAAATACATTGCTCTTACGGCTGGCCAACCAAAATTTTATTTTTATTGTGTTCTATTGAAATTTCGTTGTATTGGTATTCGCTAAAACAAGATCTTACTGTATTACGAGGTGCAGTCAAAAATTACTTGCGCGTATTTTTTTTTTAGCCATTGCGCATGACATTTACATATTTGTACTTCAAGGAACATGAAATCCAGCCCATGTGGGATTTTTTGATAAAGGTTTCAAATTTCGCGCTGACCGGACGCCTGTTTCGCAGCCCTGCAAACAGAGGGCCTTACCGACACTAGCAAAATGGCGGACTTCAGCAAAGCCGATCAGCGTGTTGTGGTGAGATTTCTTTTTCTGCAAGGGAAAAGTGTTCCTGTGATCCTTAAAGACATGCAGGCCATATGTGGGAACTCCGTCATTTTTAATTGATACAGGACTATGCAATTGATAATTTTAAATCCGTCCATGACAAGCTCCTCCACACGGCTGACAGTGGCGTCGTTTGTGGTGGTCAACGGGCGGCCTTGTACGCCCTTCCTTGAACTCCTTCACCCACCACTGGATCGTCCGTAAGGGCATGACGGAGTTCCCACATATGGCCTGCATGTCTTTAAGGATCACAGGAGCACTTTTCCCTTGCAGAAAAAGAAATCGCACCACAACATGCTGATCGGCTTCGCTGAAGTCCGCCATTTTGCTAGTGTCGGTAAGGCCCTCTGTTTGCAGGGCTGCGAAACAGGCGTCCGGTCAGCGCGAAATTTGAAACTTTTATCAAAAAATCCCACATGGGCTGGATTTCATGTTCCTTGAAGTACAAATATGTAAATGTCATGCGCAATGGCTAAAAAAAATACGCGCAAGTAATTTTTGACTGCACCTCGTATATTACACTTGCCAGCTGTTGTGTGTCATGCCTGTTATTCACACTGCACTAACTCAACAAATTAACAATACATTCAGCACTAAATTGATGCACAGCACTAGACAATACAGGCCAATACTCTAGGAGAGGGGGATATAAATATACACTCTTTCAGGAAGTATTTTCTAGTCTCCTGTAACATTTAAGGATCAAAATTTGGCCTGAGTTTCCCCAAGCAAACATCTGGGATACACAACAAAAGCAATCTCTAATAGTAGTCACATTCTTACATACAAAGACCTAGATTACCCTTTCCCACGAGTCATCTCATTTAAACCATAATGCCACATCAATAGGAGCATTTCAACCTGCTAAAGCCCATAATGTACAGGCCCATAATGTAGTAGAATGTAGTAGAATTGATTTTCAAATGTAGCGTCAGGGCCATGTTGAGAAGGGTGAAGTTAATTCCCTGTTTGTATACATAATGGTAGTTCAACTTCCAAGTTGCAGGATCATGTTGGACCCAGAGTTAACCCTGATCCATGACCAGGGTTGACTCCACCAGCCAGGTTGAGAGCATTTGAAAATGGTGACCAGAGTCAGGCTGGAAAACATGTTTTGGAGCTTCCAGGGGAAGCCAAGGCTGTGTGACAAGGTATGATACAACCTCGTAGGGATTGGTCTGAGGGACAGGGACACCTCATGACTGTGTAGGATTCAGTCCCTCTCAGGAAAAGCAAGAAACTATTCCAGGGTTGGAATGGAGTTACCTTCCTCTTCTTTATCATTACATGTATGGGTCCAACTCAACCCAAAGTTCAACCTTGACTTGCTCTTGACCAGGGCTTACGCAACTCTCTGATATGAACATCATGTAATGGGCCCTAAGTGTTACTCGGAAACCCTCCAATATCCACTACTGTTTCCTATGTATGCATTAACACTTACTGGCAAATGATCTGTTTGTGAGCAGCCATTTTCTTTGATAGGTACACCCAGACATTCTTTTTCACACTTCTCCGTGGGGCTTTGTTTGGACTTCAGTGTCATATTTGACAAGGTCTTGAACCTAAAAAACAATGACAATGTGCCAAATGCTCCAAATTATCAAGACAGTTACACATATACTTGGATGAAAACGATGAAGTTGAAAGGGAACCCCGTTGCTTGGCCCATCTATTTTGTTTAGCCATAGCTGTGTTACAGTCAAGCTCCTTTGAAGCTTCTGCAATTTTCAAAGGAGCACGATGAATATTTGGAATCCCTCCAACTGTTGCTCTCAAGACAGGTGGAATAACTACTGCTGGTGGTTTGGGATACTTCTGAAAACAATTTGTCAAATATATTAGTAGTATGGATATAACCTTATGGTTGTATTTACCTCTGGCTCCTTCATATGCAAAGCATGATCAAGGATCTGTGTTACATCAGACACAGATGGGAAGCGCATTAGTAAGCTTAAGCAAGATCCAAAGTCTCCCTCTTGCACTGTAACAATATTACAAACATTTCTGCCATTGGTTTAACCATTTACCTGACATTTCATGATGAACACTGCGTACTTACACTGATGCCTGATGGCCATCAGCATTGCCACAAAGACGTAATCCACCAACTCTAATTGCGGACTATCCGCAAATATTGCATCCCATATCAAAAGAAGATCTTGAAAGGGGAATTCCCGACCAAACAGGACACGAAGCCATCGGCTAAAAGAGACATCCCATAATGGTAATTCAAATGATGGGCAGCAATCAATTCAAAATTGATTAATTAAAAAAGAATTTATGACTGGTGACTTGAAAGGATATTAAATATTAGTTAATTATGATTGAAATTGAAGCAAACTGGAAACAAACTGAAGCAGTGGATCATGATTGAAAAATACAATGAATGACATTGAGACAGATAGAAATGAAAGGGAAGTGAGTAAGACATTTATACCAGGGAAAACTGTTGCTTCACAGTGTATAAAAAGCAACTGACATGTATTGAATTGTACCTGGTACACTAATGAATAACATTATTGCAGCATAATTGATTTCAATCAACTGAGTAGTCAGTTGTTACTTCCATGTGATAAAGGAAGTAAAAACATAAGTTAACACAAATGGGCAGGAACACAATAGAGCTGGGCAATTGAAATGAATGTCCAGAGAATGTATTAAAACATATATTTTTGAAGAAATTGAAATTTTCCAAAATGAATGGTAAGAAAATGAAATGATAGCAAGTTTAAAATGAGTGGAATGGGTAGTAAGTAAATTAAACCAAGTAGAGAGTAATGTAATGGGGGCCAACTGCAAAGTGAATGGAATGGGAATAAAATAGCCTACGATAATAAGTTAAAGGAATACAATTAATTCAATTTGAAGTGAATGGTGCCTATTTTTGGGTAATTCAGAATAAATATTCAGGTTTTCAACTTACATGCCATAAATTTGTGGGGCTATTTCTAATTTATCTAGAAATTGGCACAGCTGAAAATCATGATGTTTTAGTAGTTGTTCTTGAATCATGCTAAGTTTCTGAACAACTTTGCTTGCTTTCCACTCATCCTGCAACAGAAAAATAAATCAGTTAAAATTAATATCTGGGGCAATTATATTTTACCTAATGCTCCTATTAGGGTCAAAGGATCACTTAAGCAATGAACCATTACAATGAGAAGGAGGAAGCCATGAATCAGGATTATATATAGAGATTAAGCCACATGTGTGAAACTTCAACTTTCAAAATAAAATATCTGTATTCCAAATCCTGCATGTTCCTGATGGAAAATATTTCTGTCAACACTCTCACTAAAATTTTATTGCTATGGCTCACAGCCTCCTTTTGAGAGGGAGGGCACTGACAAAATAAATATTCCCTACCTGCAGAAAATGCAGATTGAGGACAGTGTTACTAAGAAAATGAAATGGGTCATGCACAAGTACCAGGATTTCACATATACAATTGTGCTCATAAATGGCCTCCACCTTAAGCATATAAATTCATACACCCTTGTCCATGTGAAAGGGCATTGAGGTGGAGTAGTGGTGAGAGCCACCCTGAGAGCTACAGCCTTCCACTTCTGAGGTCCCAAATTCAATTCCCAGAGCAGACAGGGTTTCTCATGTGGGAAGAGTTTTGATGGGTAGGCTATGTGTGTTTGTGTGGGTTTTTCAGGGTTCTCCCACTTCCCCTCACAATCAAATACAGGGTGATTCTCCCGAATGGAAACCCAAACATTCCTCATTAACTTTTTACCCCATTGGTGCAAGCAGAGGTGCAAGCCAAATGCATGGCAGTTGAGATACCATCTATGAGATGGCAGCTGAGCAGTTTACAAGTCACTGAAGTCACTGCTGCCCTCTGCATAGTAAGAATTACGCGGGCAAATCTCAAATCATCATATGATGTACGTAGGCCCTGCGGGAATGTATGCTCCATCATCATATGATGCATGTAGGCCTCAAAGGGTTAAAACATCAGTCAGTGTACCAAAATAACCATGCATACTCCAAAACCCATGCACCAATCGCTCCCAAAGGAAATGTCAGCATTACACTAAAGTACTGTGGCAGGAATAAAATGCATAACGCATAAATAATTTAGTCAAACAAATACATTGTAACATGCTGACTACAACCATTTAAATGTGTGTACATATCATGCAGTAAGTAAACAACTGATGTAAAGAAAGTGAGTAGGTGACAAAGGCAGTTTCAACCAAATAGCCAGTGGCAACCAAAGCCAGAACTATATGAAGACCTTGGGGGAAGGTCAATCAAGGTCCACCTCAGGTGAAACTGACATATTGCAATTTCAAATTTCGAAGGCCCATAAGGTTCCATTGTAAATCCCTCTTTCGGGGCCTTCCATTTTGATCTATGATCATTACTCCACAACCACGACCAAACCATCATATTCTACACTAGTGAAACTATCTTCTGAGATATGTAACTCATTTTTGACAGAGAGTGGATCTTGATCGTTCTTCCCCCAAGGTTATATTGTGTCTTTCAGTCATTTGCAATCTGCAACACTTACATGTTAGAAGGTCAAAAAAGTGTGGCAAGTATCACTGAGATTGAGAAAATTGCAGCCAAATATTGTTCCTATTCCCTTTTTGATCAAGGCTGGAGATAACTAGAATAAAGCTATATGCACTTGTAGTAGGAGCAGATTTTTGGAAAACACAGCAACTTGTATTATCATAGTAAAGGAAATTTTGGTAAGCATGAAGGAATTGAGCAGAAATTTTTTGTGTGTGTGTATTTTCTCAAACTGGACAGGTATTTGGGGTAGGAGACAGACAAAGAGATATACCAGTTTTTCCTCTCTTCTATTTTCTCTTTACATCTGTCCCGCCATTGTGTCTTCTTATAGCCAGCTAGCCCTAGTTGCTTTGGTTCCTTCCTAATTAACCAAACCAAACCAAAAAATTGTGCAAAATTCTACCATTGCTATAAAAACTCACTACCAGCATGATAATAATGCAGTCCTGCCTAAGTAGTGGCCTAAGTAGTGGTAACTCTCCCTTGTAAAATCATTATTACTCACATATTTAGACACCGACTTATCACTTTCACATTGTGGTTCTGTAGGGGACACTACAGCTTGGACATGGTAGTACGATTCCACAGTTTTCATCAAATACGAAAATAGCATGCTGTGAATAAATGTATGGCACTGTTAGTGTACATGATCATGATACAGACTGAAATTTTAATTCCCTGCACATATGCAGCACTTACAATGCATCATGTTCCAGGAACTGGTCAGCCAGAATGTCACCAATAATTTGACTGCAATGTCAAGTGGAAAACTCTACATTACAATGTTTACAATAATGTTTACTCTAACATGTTATGATCAATTATTCATTTTAGGATAAAGCAGGGTAAGTGTGTAAATAGGGCAAGTGCAGCATAGCTTCTAATATATGGCACAAGGTGGCAGGAGCTATAAAAAATCAAGCAAACGTTCACGACCTTTGCCTACTCTGCTAAATGTAGCATGATCTTCTCTCTTTTGTCACATTGATAACAAATTGCCGCCAAGCTCAAGATGGCATTTTAACTTTTCTGGCGAGTAAGTATCTTTAGCAGAATTTCTAACGAGCCTTGAATCTCATTCTGCGTAACCGCTCCAGCACTGTACTGGCCCAACACCAATGAAGTTCGCCTAGCATGAAAATCACCTGCATGTCGATGTTGATGTCGATGTTACAAATACGAATTACTTGAGAATGAATCGTGTTTTAATCACACAACTCATATGCTAATGAGCCACATGGAAGAGCAATGTTGGGGCGAGATATCAATGCATTTGTTAGTGAACAAGATGAATAGGACATTATTAATTTAGCGCGCCGGAGGCAATGGAGTTGGCCCCGAGTGCTAACTGCATCACAAAGTTCGCCTAGAAGCAGGTGACATCGCCATGGGCAGCAATGACGGCCTCCACACAACACGACATCGACATGTGTTGAATGAGCTCTGGCACTCGACTAGAGTGATGGTGTCCCGAACCTCCCGTAGTTTGGCCATCAAGGGATGTTTCCTCTGAAGTACCTTCTTCATGATTTTCCAGTCTGTCTCAAACTCTCAATCGGATTGAGGTCCAGGGTGCTCCATGGCCACGTAGAATGTCAATCCCCTTTGTCTGCTTCCGATGTTTTGGCAAGATGCAAAGTCCTGTTGAAATATTACATTGACATCCGGATTTAAGGTTGTTATTGAGGGCAGACACAGTGGATGGTCTCTCAAAATCTCCTGAAACATGGCTGTATGGATGGTGCCACTGATTCCGTGAAAGTTGCCATGGCCGACACTACCCATGCATCACCACACCATAATACTGTGTGCATGTTTGACGGGTCTAGTGAGACATTGGGATGGTACACCTCTTCCTTTGTTTGCAGTACTCGATTATGGATGTCCCTGTACTGACTAATTCATGGTGAAACATGACTAATTCCACATCTGATGTGCCCAATGGTTCCATTCCTTCTCCCAAGCAAGTCTTTTTATTGTTGCAGTGCCATCAAGAGTGGTTTCTTCTTGGCCTATTGTCAAGAGGGCAAGTCTTGATTTCATGAATTCCCCGTTAGTCTTTGATAAATTACGCATAAAAGTTCTTCTTCATGTCACGGATGCAGAGTCGACAAGGTTGTTGTGAGGACCACCTTTTGGGTCACCTCTGACCATTTTGAAATTGATGGTCGCTGCCCCTTTCGCCGATTTTTGTGGGACATTTTTTTCAGCTCTCAGTTTTTCCTTGCTGCTGTTGCCTGGTGACGCCCATAATAAGGATTTTTTGGATGGTTCTTGTAGTTTTGTTACTTCATGTGATGCCCTTACCATGGAGCATGGCACATGCCCTTCTTGTCCAACCACAAAAGCAGACTTTCCTTCTTCAGAGCTCTTCCATATCACCTTGTGTACCTCTGGAGGAATGGGCTTACCACCTCCCATGATTATTATTTTCAGACACAGAGTGCAATGAGTAATGGAATTGTGCTGCAGTGCAAGAGACCTGCACTTTTTTTTTCATCTGACACAACCACATCAGTCTGTATTTAGCAGCGTGCGAACTTAGCACTCTGGGCAAACTCCATTGCCCCCGGGGCGCTACATAAATACTGTCCTATTCTTTTTGTTCCACTGACAAATGCATTGATATCTCGCCCCAACATTGCTCTTCCATGTGGCTCATTAGCATATAAGTTGTGCAATTAAAACATGATTCATTCTCAAGTAATCCGCATTTGTAACATCGACATGCAGGTGATTTTCGTGCTAGGCAAACTTCATTGGTGTTGGGCAAGTATGTATGAGGTTAAGGTGTACTATCACGCTGTTATTATTCCATTTTGGTGGCATAATCAGGCTCGTTATAAAAAGTGAAGATGCACTTGCTCCTAACTAGACATCGTCAGGGGCAAGTGAGTACCCAATTAATAAGGGTATATGGATCGAAATGTAATATTGTAGGAATAAAGCTAGCTGTCGCCAAAAGAGGCAACAACACATCATTTTGTGGCCACCAATGGATATTCTGCGACTTGTGACAGGCTAATTTCGAACACTGGTGTGAAAACATTCGACATGATGCATTTTAATCAGATAATGTCAGTACTGTTAGTAAACCTGTTGCAGAGCAGTGAATAAAAGTTATCCTGTAAGAACTAGTTGGTATATTTTTATTCAGAAAAAACAGGCTGACAGAGGAAGTTTGTGTATTTGTGGCACTAGTCTTATGCAACCCGAAGAATGTTTATTACTGTGAGAAAATTCCAAAGTTGCGCTTACCCCATGTCGCGGGGGAAGTGCATCACTGTGCATCACATGCATGTTGTAATTATTTTTCGGAGTGCCCACATAAATTAATGTTGTGCAATAGGCCACTTTGAAAGCCAATCAACAACAACAACAACATCACGACATTTCCCTATGAGGGGTAGTCAGCGATGAAGGGAGATGCAATCAGTTAAGGTATATTGTCCATTACTTTTTTTCTCACTTGCTGATTACTAAGGATGTAGCATCCCATTAAAATGCATCAAATCAAAATCCTTCCACACTTGCCCTGCTTTACCCGAAAAAAAATGAATCGATCTCCAACCCATACTATAAACACTCTAATGTATATTTAAAATTGTGTTGCAATGTGCACAGGGTGACAATCACAGGACCAAGCTAACCAATTTAACAAGCTGTGAAAAGGAAGAAATTTTCTCTACATGAACACTACTAGTATCATATTGGAATATTAGAATGCAAGGCATGTTAATACTATAAATAATTTGCATGTTAGTATGTGAGGATGTTATTTGAAAATGGTCTAAGTGCAGTAAAACTCACATGGTCATCTTCAGAAACACACAGTAACAGGGTCAAACTTTTGGACAGGCAGGCCTAGGTGGGGCTAGCTAGTTCTTTGAAAAGGCTCATTCAAAAACAGGGGCCTGGCTTGGTTCAACACCCCTTGTTAGAAAAATTAGGGTGGACTGAGGAAGAGGGGTTGTTTTGGCTGGACTAGGTTAGTCTAACTCATCATATCAGTCAATATGGCAAGAACAGCCTCTCTGGCCAACAGGTATCATAAATACATTAATTATTATTAACCAAAAAAGTTACTTTATTGCTGTTGAGCCCTAACACCACACACACTTTAAAATTCTTTCCACTTTTCCTCTTAGCACTTGCCATGTAGCCACCTTGTGCCTGAGACTAGCAGGGACTAACGTCAGGTGTTTCTAAATACAAATTGTGGCACACGCTTCTAGAGTTCTAGGTCACCCTAGCCTAGGACTAATGTAGTCTACCCCAATGCCAGACAGCAACAGCATGGACTGGCAACATGTTTTTAAACACAACCCTTGATCAATAAAAACTACTGCAAATATACAGTATATAGGGCCAATAATGACTGGTATCCATATATTATGGTGACCAACAGATGCATGGTCTACTTCTTCAGTATGAACGTTTCATTTTCCATTAACAAGTGTGGCTGATAAGTGATAACTAAGCACGTAATCCTCATACTTAGCTGACGACAAAGCTATTATAATTGAAAAATAATCTAGTGCAGTATCGAGGAACAATGTTAACATCACTGATGTAAAAGCACTGCATGTTTAATCCCTCCCTCCTTAATATTAAATTTGTGAACATAAGGAAACTTTGATTTCCCATATCTTCACACAATAAATGTGATTAAACTATTGTCACTAAACAATTGTCAATATGCACACAAAACATTACTGAGGCACAGCATGGCCCAGTTGCAATAGGAACAAGTGCAAGGTTCTCTAACTTCTAACTCTTCTCAAACTTGGGAAGTTCCACGACAAGGTGCATTCAAGACAGGTATAGGTGGCTGAGTGTGCATGCACCAGCTAAGTGGCACCATAGGAATTCAGTGATCTACACATGGACAGTTTTAGTACTAGTTTTAGTTATAATCATAAGGATCTACCAATTAACTGGGGACATTTATCCTTCGCCCTGGAGTGGTCTGCACTGATTGGTGGATGCTAAGACCACAAATATGTAGATTGCTTTATCGTAAACAGCATGTGAGTGAGTCTGCCTGGAAAGTCCCTATCATAGCATATATGATGTAGGCTACACAGAACCCTAGAAAGAGTTGGTAACCTAATTGCAAAAGGTCCATCTAGGTCTGCACCTAGACCGAGCTTATAAAGCTCTCGTAAAAGTGAATTTCTGACCATTGACAATATGGCCCCATATTTTAAAACAGTGGTTTCCAACCTTTCTTGAGTCATGACCCCCTTTTATAATAGCCAAGTAACCTGCGACCCCCCCACCCCCAACAGTTGCGTAAAAATCCATTTTATAAGGTAAAGAAAACAAAATATTTCCATACCTTCATAACATAGGCTACTTATTCGCGGCTGAGTGTTTCTTAATATAACAACAACCTAGTGACCCCCTGGAAAACCCTTCGCGACCCCCAAGGTTGGGGATCGCTGTTTTAAAGGCACATAATACCTGACCAATGCAAACTGACTTAATGCATGACATTGGTGTTCCTTTAAAAACTTACTCAATGCTGCCAATGTCAAATTCCTTAGCATGTAGATAGGCTTGCTGGTCACAATGTAACACAAAAAGGAGAGGTGCCAGGAGCTCATGCATACCCTGAAACAGAGACACAGTGGATCAGAACAGCAGTAGAGAAATTACCGTCCAGTGGACACCAACATATAGTAGCTCTTGCACCAAAACATTTTACCTATTCCATACTATTCAACATTATTTTGAGCTTTATAGCAGGTTCCAGTAAACATGTAGAACTCTCAACACAACACTGCTTTGACTCTTGCCTGAAGTCAATAATTTATTTTGTTACCCTGGCTTAGGACTACATAAATTATATTATTATTAGTATTTTTTATTATTTTTAAAAAATTATACCCCATTGGGAGAAACGGCTCTCCATTAGGGGGGTGGAGTACCACCATTGGATGGGGCGAAGGATAGGGAAGGAAGGAAGCAGCTGTGGCCTATTATACGGACACAACCTCAGAATTATCCTGGGGGGACTGTGGAAAACCACAGGAAACCACAGTCAGGGTTGCCGGCTCCGGGATTCAAACCCAGGACCTCCCTATTAGCAGTCAGGCTCCTTAACCACCACACCAACTTGCTTCGGTAGGACTACATAAAATTCATTAATCAACCCAGAAGTGAGGCCAATTAAGGGTTCAGGTGGGAAATCAACTATTTAACAACCGGCTGGCAGCATCATAAGGCTTATTATTTGAGCATTAGTTAAGGAAAAGTACAGAGTTAGCTATTTCTTAAGTACACACTCCATAGCCATTGTTAACTATTGTTCATGAGCTAGCCCTTAATAATAACCTCGCAGAAACCTCTTTTTACACAAAAACCAAATTCAAACTCAAGCTAATACCTGCTGGTATAAAATGGCAGGATTCTCCTTTCCATAGCAGAATAGAATACGGACCATTATATCCTGAACATGGCTGAACTGAAAGAACTCTATTTCTGGGAAGGCACGAACCACATCTTGGCGAATCATCACCTTAACTTCATTGTCTTGGAAATACTGATTCCATGAACTCTGTAACAAATAACATCAGTCAGAAAAAAAATAATACACTAATTAATTTAGTAACCCAAGCTAACCCCTTCTTCCTGAGAAAGTGGATTATCAAAGAAAATATCCGTTTTCCCCTTGACGGAGCGTGGATTGGCATTGTACTGTTGTTTTAAACTCTCATAATGAGCACGACCAGCTTGCAAGCATGAGAGCCAATGGCTTGGATCATCTGGAAGGCAGCCCAAATACACTCGCCAGCAAAGACTTCTCACAGGACTGCTACGTAGCTGACCTTCTAAGCCTAATTGTCGAAGATTGGCTTTACAGCTGTTGTTGCTAAACAGGTTGTTCCATCTGTTCCTAAAATTGTAATAAACGTAAAGAGAGCGTAATTTTGGAAGACATACATGTCCGCAACTAATTCCAAATGAAATACTGGTCACTCTATCATATTTTTAAATATCTTTATGCGTATAGCAGAGTTAATAATGCTACAATTTCTCCACATCCAGCAAATGATGTGTCATAACAAACCAGTTGTAACAAACTGTCAGATTTCTAACATCCTCCTTCCATATACACTTACATATACTGCTTGGCAGCAGCTTTGTAGCTAGCATCTTTTGACTCGTCTTGTTCCTCATCCATAGCAACTTCTTCAATCGCTTCCTGTCCAACGGTTACATCTCCACTGTCTGCATCTGCAGCAATGCAGCCTAGAAATTGAGAACATTTTGAATAGAGTGCAACAAGTTAACACCTTTTGTGGAAAACAGACATCGGAAAAAGTATTTCAGGTGGTGGTGCAACAGATGAATGTGACTGAGGACCAGATCAGGATTTCAAATGGAGTAGTTGCTATTCAAGTCAAATTCTTGGATTACAACTAGAATCTTACTAATCCACAATATTTCTTCACATCTTCAAGTTCTTCATTAGTAAATTTCTTCTGCACTCTTCAACTACTACATTTTGATCCTTCTGTGCTGATAGATGAGCAGAATGTGAAGAGGACACTACTATTAACTTAGCTGGACACCACCAAGGATTAGATTGTTATATCCACTGAGCAGGCAGCACTAACACCGCACCTCCGCGAAACGAAACCCGGACATAATTTCTAACAATAAAATACCAACAGACCAAAATCCCGAGAACTGAAATACCTACAGGCCACAATACCAACACTGCCATAATACCTCCTGGTCAAAATACCTACACTTCCCTATACGACCACGGAAATTCCGATTGCTTTTGCCCAATTGAAGGAAAAATTTCCAGAGGATACAAGTGGCCTAGTGGCCTAGTGCAGTATTTTGAAGAAACCTATGTTCTTGCTACTATGGCTTCGATGAATTCTTAGAAACGAATTTGAGTACACATCAGCCCCTACTTATCCCCAAGCTCTGTGGTCTCTCCACAGCAATGGAGACATACCGTGTACATCGAACAACATGGAAGCCATTCATCATTGATGGGAAATAATTGTAGGAGGTTCACATGTGGGCCTCCACTATTTCATTAACCCTTTGTCTCCCACTGGATTCTGCACTCTTTGGGTGGGGGTTTTAAAATAGCACCCTAGGTGAAAATCACTGGATCTAGCACCATTGGTTTCACTCTATTCCTGTCCTGTATATTGTCACGGTCCGGACAAAATTGCGTCGCGGTCCGGATCCGGACCGCGGTCCGCCAGTTGAATATCCCTGGCCTAGTCCCTCTGATAAATTATGGAAACATTAAGTGTCTGCTTAAAAATTTTAAAGGTCCAGTTTAAATGGAGGCAATGCGAGCCACCAGGTGCAGAAAAGGTTGCTCAGGTGGCAAGCGGCCACCGCTCGAAGCAGTCCGCCCGGCCAATTACGAGCGAGGACACTTTTTAAGGCCGAAATGGTGGGTGGGGTGGGGTGG